>JAJPUD010000061.1:1139008-1155454 GCA_023553655.1 Myrmecobius fasciatus
CTCCTCTTCTCTTCTCTTCTTTCTCTCTCTCTCTCCTCCTCTCTGTCTCTCTCTGTCTCTCTGTCTCTGTCTCTCTCACTCCTTCCTCCTTCTCCTCTTCCTCCTCCTCCTCTTCTTCCTCCTTGTCCTCCTCCTTCTCCTTTCTCTCTCTCTCCCTCCCTCTCTCCATCTCCCCCCTTTCCCCTTCTCTCGTCTCACTCTCTTTTGGTTCAAAAAAATTGTTCAGCTTTAACCTTGATTTGCTAATATTGTCTGACCTTGACTTTATGCAGGTTGGAAGGATTTCAGACTTGGTTTTATCAGGATTAGCTTTTTATCTGCACAGAAGTACCCAAGCAAGTAACTCATCTCATCTTCTTTCACCTTAGACTTTTTGCTTTCTCCTCTAATTTATAAAACAACGCAGAGAAAATAAACTAAATTATTGTGATGGGTGCGGCGATATGACTTTTACTGCGGGGCAGAAGTGATGGAGCCATAATCCAGTGCTGGGCTCAGGATCAATGCCTTTGGGTGACACTCAGCAGCATTATTAAAGAATTCAGCCTGCTCTGTTTCCAACACCATACGTTTCTTTTCAAATGCTTATATATCTAACACAACTTGCACACAGAGAAGAGGAAAGAAGAGGAGGGCCATAGAAACCCAAATATACTGGATTTTCACCTTTTCAAGTCTTCCCTGGTTCTTGCAGCACAAATTGACTTTGTAAGATTGGCTCAGAAAATGAATACCCAGGACATCACTCTGTGTTACTTTCCTGTGAAATTACTTTTCTGAATGAAAATATTGAATTCCTTTGAAAGCAAGTAGTATAATATCTCTGGAAATGAAAATCTTGTGGAAATCACAAAGGAAAGAAGACAGAAGGATATGAAAGCTTTATATCTCTAAATGTTAGTCAGGCTAAGTTTTTTTTTCCCTTTCTTGACAACAATCATAACTGCTCTTTCTGATGTTGATACAGTGAGCGCTGGAATCTCCTAGATGCTTATATTACAGATTTATGTTTTATCTTCAATAAACAGCCAATATCATTATCTTAATTTACTGAAGCATTTGTATGCACTTGAAGCTATATGGAGTCAGGAACTGAGTTGCTTAGCAAGTTTGACCTGCTGAATTTCCCTTGTCTCAAGGGGAAAAATATTGACTTTCAGCCAGACTCCCTGTCATCACCGTGCCTGGGCTGAGATGACAAATAAATTGGGTGGCCACTTCCTAGGAGAGGTTGGGTATGGAATCAAGTCTTCTCCCTAGTCTTCTTGCAGTTAATTTGCTCGATCACAATGGAAGAAATAACTCAGACAGACTGGGAGAGTTACCACCTTTTCTAAAGCATCAGAGCACAGTGAAATGGCTGAAAATAAAAGCTTTTTTTTTTAAAAAGCTGTAACTGGGGAATGATGCACCAACATTCACCCCATCACTCTTCTCAGTCCAGCTAAGTGGTCTTCTTGGCTATTGTTTGAGGTAGCTTCTGAAAGCAGCCAATCATTCTATCCCATCTCTTTATGGACCTGAGAGGAGAGGTAGAAACAGTAGTGAACAGATATCAGAAAATTAGAGTTGAAGTCTCAGCTCTGCCACTTGATGGCCAAAAGATGTTGGGCAATCACTTTCATCACTCTGAGGAGGAGCAATGGATAAAGCAATGTCTTTTCAGAGTCAGATCTAGGATCAAATCCCACTTGACATTGTATGTGTATAACTATTTGCGTCACTTCCTGGAACTCATTCTCTTCCTGTATAAAAGGAAAAGAATGGACTACTAGCCTCTCAGGTACCTTAAGCTCAAAATATTTTATCACAGTTTGGATATATGTATACATATATTCGATTTGTCAAGTATTTTAACATAATTAACATGTAGTGGATATCCTGCCATCTAGGGGAGGGGTGGGGAGTTGGGGGGAAAAATTTGTAACAGAAAGCTATGTAAGGGTTAATGTTGAGGAATTACCCACACATATGTTATACAAATAAAAAAAAATCTTTTATCACTTTACCTCTCTTGGTGTCAGTTGCCTCATTTATAAAATAATAGGGTGGATATGATGATTTTGAAGATCCCTATCAGTTTTCAATCTATGTCTCTGACAAGTGAAATACATGGATACAGAGTTAAATATATATATACACACATTTATAAATATATTTGCATATGTATGTATATTGTACATATGTATATATGCATATATATATATATATTCTAAGGAAATTAGATTTTACATATTTTTATACTGTTTAGTAATTAGAATATTTAATCGTATAAAATCATTTCAATAAATAGCCTAAAAGTATTTGGGAAAATATAGGGCTTTTTTATATTAAACATCTGAAAAAGAGCTTAAATATGAAAAATAAAAATTAATCAGATATTAAAATTTACATCAGATTTATAGATATTCAAAATTATATGCTCAAGACTAAGACAGAGCATTATTTTCCAAAGAGAAACTCTAGAAGTTTTTTTTCTAATAAGTTCAAGTGTAAAGTGCAAATCTCTACCTTGCCCTTTATTGTTGATAGCTTCTAAGAAATGCTAATTACAGTAAGAAGACAAAAGAAGTTAAAGAATAAACATTGGAAGAAGACAAGTAATTTTCTCTATTTGTAGATGATATAATGGTTTTTCCTTAGAAAAATAAGAAGAGAATAAGCAAAAAAATTAACAAAGTCATTGTAGTCAAATAGAAAGATAGAAAATAAATTCATAAAATTATCAATATGTCTGCATATTATCAAGAAGATCAAGGAAAATCTTGTGGAAATAAAAATTTCATTTATAATGATCAAGAACTTTATAAAATATATGAGAGTTAACATACCAGGTTGTACTCAGGAATTATACAAATACAACTGCAAAATATTTTAACATATATAAACACAATTCAAGAGATGTTCATGCCTATCAAGAAATTGTATATCAGGGTTATGCTAATAATGAAAATTATACTACTGAAATTAACCTATAGATTTAGGAACATGCCAATCAAACTACTAATAGATCATTTATAGAGGAAGTCAAAATAGTAACAAAATTTATTTGGAAGAACAAATATTTCAAACATTTTAAGGAAAGTGATTAACAATAGGCAACTTGGTTTTCCTGCAGATAGCCCAGGAAGTGTTTGTATTTCATAGGGGTTAATCCTGGGTTGGGGTTTTTCTTCATATCTGTTGTACCAGAAGCACTCCTATTCTGCCCCAAATCTACTTGATTTTTCACCAGTCTATCTTCACCTTGAGGCACAAATTTGTTCTGTTTGTGGGGGAAATCTGGAGAACTTGAAATTTACCAACCTATTCTGCCATCTTCCCAAAATCTTCCTTGAAACTTGACTTTTTTTATTAAAGATTTTTATTTGCAAAACATATGTAGGGTAATTCTTCAACACTGATCCTTACAAAGCTTTCTGTTACAAAGTTTCTCCCCCTCACCCCCCTCCCTCCCTTAGATGGCAGGAAATTCACTACGTTAATTATGTTAAAATACTTGACAAATCGAATATGGGTATACATATTTTTTACAGTTATCTTGTTGTACAAGAAAAATCCTTTCTACAAGAAAAAAATATCTTAGAAAGGAAACACAATGCAAGCAAACATCAATAGAGAGCATGAAAATGTTATGTTGTGATCCACATTTCATATCCCTCTCTCTGGGTGTATATGGCTTTCTTCACTGAACAATTGGAACTGGTTTGAAATATTTCATTGTTGAAGGGAGCCATGTCCATCAGAATTGATCATCATATAGTATTGTTGTTGCCATGTATAATGATCTCTTGGTTCTGCTCATTTTATTCAGCATCAGTTCATGCAAGTCACTTCCAGGCCTCTCTGAAATCATCCTGCGGGTCATTTCTCACAGAACAATAATATTCCATAACATTCATATACCACAATTTATTCAGCCATTCTCCAATTGATGGGCATCCATTCAGTTTCCAGTTTCCAGCCACTTCAAAAAGGGCTGCCACAAACATTCGTGCACATGTGGGTCCCTTTCCCTCCTCTAATATCTCTTTGGGATATAAGCCCAATAGAAACACTGCTGGGTCAAAGGGTATGCACAGTTTGATAACTTTTTGAGCATAGTTCCAAATTGCTCTCCAGAATGGTTGGATACATTCACAGTTCCACCAACAATGTATCAGTGTCCCAGTTTTCCCACATCCCCTCCAACATTCGTCATGATCTTTTCCTGTCATTTTAGCCAATCAGACAGGTGTGTAGTGGTACCTCAGAGTTGTCTTAATTTGCATTTCTCTGATCAATAGTGATTTGGAGCACCTTTTCATATGACTAAAAATAGTTTTAATTTCATCTTATGAAAATTATCTGTTCATATCCTTTGATCATTTATTGATTGGAGAATGTCTTGAATTCTTATAAATATGAGACAATTCTCTATATATTTTAGAAATGAGGCCTTTAGGGGCAGCTAGGTGGTGCAGTGGATAGAGCACCAGCCCTGAAGTCAGGAGGACCTGAGTTCAAATTTGGTCTCAGACACTTAACATTCCCTAGCTGTGTGACCCTGGGCAAGTCACTTAACCCCAATTGCCTCAGCCAAAAAAGCAAAAAAAAAAAATGAGGCCTTTATGAGAACTCTTAAATGTAAAGATGATTTACAAATTTATTGCTTCCCTCCTGACCTTGTCTGCATTAGTTTTGTTTGTACAAAAACTTTTTAACTTAATATAGTCAAAATTATCTATCTTGTGTTCAATTAAGAGTTCCAGATCTTCTTTGGACATGAATTTATTCCATCTCCACAGGTCTGAGAGGTAAACTATACTGTGTTCCTCTAATTTGCTTATAATATCACTCTTCATATCCAAATCATGAACCCATTTAGATCTTATTGGTATGTGGTGTTAGATGTGTCAAGCCCTAATTTCTTCCACACTAGTTTCCAATTTTCCCAACAGTTTTTGTCAGTGAGTTTTTATCCCAAAAGCTGGGATCTTTGGGTTTATCAAACACTAAATTGCTATAGTTATTACCTAGTTTGTCCTGAGATCCTATCCTATGCCACTGATCAACTACTCTATTTCTTAGCCAGTACCAAATGGTTTTGATGACTGCTGCTTTATAATATAGTTTTAGATCTGGTACAGCAAGGCCACTTTCATCGGCCTTTTTTTTTTTTCATTAATTCCCTTGAAATTCTTGGCCTTTTCTTCTTCCAAATGAACTTTGCTACTATTTTTTCTAGATCTGTAAAATAATTTCTTGGGAGTTTGATTGGTATGGCACTAAATAAGTAAATTAGTTTGGATAGTATTGTCATTTTTATTATATTCACTCGGCCTACCCATGAGCACTTGATGTTTTTCCAATTTATCCTTCTGTTGTTATTGGGTTTGTTTTCTTTTGTTTGTTTGTTTTTATTTCGGGCATAGAGAATGATTTTAAGACTGGAAATGTCAACAGAACTAGCTAACATGCAGTAAAGACTCAATATAAATTATAAGAAAGTAAGGGATCACCTCACTATTCTTAATAAATCAAATTACCAGGTATGGAAAAATTATATTCTAGTGTACAGAAAAAAAACAAACAAAAAAATTGACATTAAAATTGTTTAAGCCCTACCAGGGATATTTGAATGATTATATAGAATGGGACAGGTTTTGTAGGACTAGAGAAGTGCAAAAGAAGGTACATTTTTTTAAAAGGGAAAAATGATAGAATTTGCACACTATAGACTCCTGATTTTGATTTTAATTCCTAGCAAAATTATAGGATAAATTATTTCTGAGGTGGTTTGTGGTCATTCACAAAGAGAAAGTCACGATTCCTCTGAGCTTACATGGATTCAGCAGATGCAGATTAAGTATAACTAGTCACATTCTTTTTAAAATATCAAAATTATAGAATAGATCAAGGAAATGATGTGGATAGTTTATATAAAATTCAGCAAAACTCTTCATAGAATCTCTTGTGTTATCATTGGCAAAACATGAAGATATATCAGCTAGTTGATAGTATAGGACAATGGCTTTTAAGCACATTGAATAAACAGAAGCAAAGTGAAATAACTGGTAGATCAATATGAGGTTGAGAAAAGTCTACTGTGAGATGTTCCAAGGATTTATCTTTTATTTTTTGCTCCTTAATATTTACATTAATGATTTGGATAAAGATATGTGTTTACCAGACATGGATAAGAGATAAAGTGCTGATGGATAACTTATCTATTTGATATAGGCTCAAACAAGATTTCAACAGGTTAGACTGTTGAACTAAATCTATTAAGATAATATTTGTCAATTTAGTACCCATTATATTTAAATTCTTTCACAGGTTCAAAATAATCAACCTCATCTACAGAAGTTGAAACTAAGCAATTGTTCATGTAAAGCTGTTAAAACAAATCTGCTCATTAGCTATCAAAATAAAATTTTATATAAAATCTAACTTTATAATTTTCATAGATTTTGAGTTTGAAATAATTTAATTGTGTAAAATCATTGTCAGTAAAAGCTAATGCAATTTTAGGCTGGAATAAAAAAATACCATGGACACAGGAAGGGACAGTTCCACAGAATTTTGTCCTGGTCTGATCACAAAAGTAGTAGTTTTTATCAAGGACATAGTTTAGAATTATATAGACAATTTAGAGACTAACTAGAAGGCAAGTTAGTAGAACACTTCTCAACCATGAGATACAGACAAGTTGGAGGGACAGTGTGGAGAATTGAAGGTATATTCAGGATATGATAGCTATCTTCATATTTTCTGACAGGCTGTCCTAGAGAAGCATTATTTTTCTTTTCTTTTTTTGTTGGCTTGTCCTTAGAGTGCATAACTGGTAGAATGAATGAAAATTTCAAAAAGGCTACTTTAGATTGCGTGTAAAGAAAACTCCCTAACAATTAGAATTGTCTAACATGCAATGAACTCTGTCAGATGCAGTGGATTTTTCTTCTCTGAATTTTGCAGATTTGTGTAAGAGATTTCTTTCTGGGTCAGACTTGATGACCTCTCTGGTTACTGATAAAACATGGTTACAAATGTTTCCAATCTCAGGTTTTGTAAAGAAACAAAATAATTTCATTGAGATAGTAGCTATAGAAATGTAGGACAGGGAAGAATTCAAAAAAAAATCTCCCAGGTTTTGAGCAGGTCTGACTAATGACTTTTATATAAATAAGGAAATTGAGAAGCTAGGTAGACTTTAGAAGGAAGATGAGCTCAGTTTTGGACTAGATAAGTTTGTGATGATGTCAGATCATCTAAATGAGACTTTAACCTTCATTTGTAATTGATTTAAAATCAATGTGATGTAGAAAAAATATGAAGAAGATAGAGACTGAGTCATGTCATTAATATCTGGTTAGATTTACCTCACAAAGTTCATGTACAGGAATTAGAAGAAAAAACTTTTGTTGAATTGTCCCTCCAAAAAAAATTGGTCACTAACACCAATTTGGGAGTTTAGAATTCTAAACAGAGACTCAAATTGTTTTGGTTCTTCTGTTGCAAATGTCCAGAGTTATAATTGCTGTTATAAGTAAAACTATCCCTTCAAGGTTAGCAAAGAATTTGAAACATATATATTATATACATATATGTATGTATATACATACACACACACATATATATTTATATATACATAAAATATTCTGATGGTTCCTTTAAGTGAATAAAAACCAGAAATATTTTCCTGTAAAATGAAGATATATTTTAAAGCTTATGGGAAAAAATTGCCAAGGAGGTGTTTTTGTTGTTCTGTTGAACCCCAAGAAGTAAAAATATTCATGGTACCCAAAATATGACCTATTTCATCTACTGCTTTCAAACTGAAGCCTATTGGCTGTTTTATTTGGTGTGTGACCTTCAGATAAATTGTGAAATTTCTCACTGCTGTGCCAGGATTGAGAAGATGCAGGGAAAACAGTAGATATAATCTCCCCAGGCTACCGGAAGGCATTTGACACAGTGCCTTGGGAAATTTTGCTTAAAAAATGAATTCAACTCATTTTGGGTGTGAGTATGTGAGCAGATGAAGGATTATGAACTTGGAGAAAGGAGAAATAGCAGCATATCGACCCAGGAAGAAGACCTGCCAGGATTGATGTTGGCCCGTTTCCTTTCACAATTCGATTAATGACCTAGAAGGGGAAAGGGGGGATGGGGAGAGAACAGATATTCATTACATTCACAGGTGAGCATATTGTAAAATGCTTGAGGGCTAGGCCCATGCAAAATGATCTGGAAATCAGACAGGAAAAAAAAATCAGCCTCAATAAAGAACCTGAAAGCATCAGTTGACATATAGATATTTAATAAAAAAGAAAATATGATAGAAAATTGATATAACACTGCACTTCTGGATAGATTCCGACATATACTCTAAATTGATCTTGTCCCCTAAATATCACTATGTGCAGTAAAAACTTGTTATAACATAGCTAGCCTCTAAGACAGTACTAGTCATGCCCCAGACTCAGTGTTTTGAAGGGAAAATTACACTGGAGTTGCAATTTCTGTGAATGATGTTACTTATTCATCCTGCCTGTCTGATTTTCTACCATCCAGTAAGTCTTTAGAGAGCCATAAGGGAGGAAATGGCCTTGGGGTGATGGAGTCCAGCAAATTGGATTGGAAACCTGAATGCAACAGAAAAGAAAGTGTTGGTGTGACCTTTGGGCTACATACCTAGAGGCATCACCTCACAAAACTGGACTATGATTGTTCCTCTCTAATAAAATAAAATGATGAAAAAAGCCCTGAAGCCTGCAGAGAAGAAATGTTTGTCTAGCAGGACAAGATTCCTCACTAGAATGACATAAGAACTCTGGGCGTGTTGGACTACCCAGATAAGGAGTAGATAGAAGCAGTGACCAAAGTCTGGAGCATGAGGACATGTCCCCTGCATGTATACAATAAATATGTTTTGTCTTGAAAATTGCCTCCTTATGACTGATTTAAAGATCTGTGTTCCTAGCAGTACATAAGTTCAGTTTTAGCTTGTATCTGAAAAGACTTCTCACCACATAGACATTACAATCTACTTGTGAAGCAAAGAGATGATCTAAAAAATCCTTTTTTATCTTATCTTCAAACCAGAACCTTCTCTCCTGGCAGGTAATAGCAATGGAAATTTGGCCCATGTAAGTTAATCATTGATCACTTAAAGCCCTCCACAATCTGGATACAATTACCATTCCTCTTTTATTTGATATTAGTGCCCATCAGAAACTCTCCATTTTAGTCAAAACCTATTCTCTATTGACTCCATGCCTAAAATGCATTCCCTCCTCATTCATCTTTTGCAAAATTCCTAATTTCCTTCACAGTACAGGTCAAATACTGCTTGCTACACAAAACTTTCCTTGACACTCCATCCTTCCTTTGAAACCGCTTCAAATTATTTTGAATTTGCTTACTTATGTACATGTTGTATTTCTCCCAGTCATAGGTAAATTTATTAAAGATAAGTACTATTTAGTTTTTTAAAAATTATGTTATCTAGTGCCTTACACATAGTAGGCACTTCGTAAATAGTTATGTAATAGAATTGAATTTAAAGACAGGGAGAAAAGAGATATCAGTTCTAAAGCATGACTTCTGTGTTTGCTCCTAATCATTATCCTTTCTCTGCTCTCTCTCTCTAAGGACAAAAGGATTACAAGCCATTTTAACTATAGTGCCTCCTACTGGGATTTATCCATGAAAAAATTCCATGTCATCTTGCCACAAAAAAATCTTTGTAGGTATTCCCAGGGATTTTGCTTATTCTTCTTATCAGAAACACTGGTAACTTTTAACCATTGAGAATATCTCAGCTAACAGAACTGGAATTTTATTCAATTCTCTCCAAGAAGAAACTTTTGACCAAACTACTGTGTCAAGTTCCACTAGTGTGTTCAAATAAATATTTGTCATTCCTTTAATACAAAGCTTGAATCCTATTTACTGGGGAGCTTTTAAAAAGTCCACTAAAACTTCATATTAAATCAAGGAAATCCCTATTGGAATATGTAGTTCTTTGAGTATCCTCAATCAGAGTTACTTCAGAAAAACAGACACTGTTATCTAAGATAGTAAATGCCCTTAAGTATAATTTCAATTCTCTCTTCCTATTTCCATCTGCATGCTTTGAAATTAAGTAACAAAAAACTCTTCATGTCAGAGATGGAACAATGATAACTTGTAGAATTCTTTGAGCAAAGGATCCTTTGGTCCATCCTAAAAGAGGTCCATTGGTTCCCAGAGACATGACCAAACAACAAGGACTGACCATTTGTGAAACAGCTTTCAGTTCCTTGAGTGTTTCCTCAGATAAAAGAATAACAAAGTTCTATTGGATGGGCATCTAATGAAGTGAAAAGAAGCCTGCTGCTATTTCTTTAACAGCTTGTCTGGGCTGTCATGAAATGGTTTGAGATCATCTTTCTTCCTAGTCCTGAAAAAGTAGTGTCATATGCTTCCAATTGCTATTGATTGTCATAATGGCTAAGACATTCCATTTTAAGAAGTCACTGAAGCAAATGTAACAAGTAGGTGCATTGGACAATGTGTGAGGAAGACAATACATTTTCTCCTCATCTTCTCTTGCCATGAGGAGAGGGAGAAAGGTATATACTGTATGCATTTCAGTATTTAAAAGACCATGATTTTTTTTATTTCCCTCTCTCCATTGAAGCAAATTTCAACTCTTCTATGCCTTAGCAGAAAATCATTAATAGTTACTGTTGCACAAAAAAATTAATCCTACCCTGCCAAATTTGTTATAAACATCTCTAAATAGAGCTAGACTATTTTTGGCTGCCAGGTATATAGATAATTTCTGGAAAGTGTTCTGACATGAATTGGTTTGATTCCTTTGAATGGAGTAAAGGCACTTGATAAATGAAGGTTGACTAATTGAATGATTAACTCTTATTGAGTGAAGTGACCAATGTTGATGCATTTTCTGAAGTTAGAAGAAAAAGAATCCTATATAACTTTCATGGTAATTTTACAAGGTCATTCATATACAGAAAGCCATTATGAAAGGCCCTAATAGGATACTGTGCTTATTGTATGTTGAAGTCAATATAAATATTGACTTATCTTTCAATCATTTTCTCATTCTCCTAAAAAATTCTGCATTCCTCAACTCCTGCATTTATAAATAAGGTATTTGGACTAGATTATCACTAATGTATCACTCAGTTCTAAAGCTTAAATTTCTATGAGTTTAAAGACAAAAGAAAGATACAAGGTAAGCAGCACCAATACAATTGACTAAGCTATTTTACAGATAAAAATACAATAAAGAGATTTAAAAACAAAGATGATTACTCTTTTTAGAGGAGTTTGGGTACTGCATGAGGGGATGAGGTGAGCAGCACATGTCTCTACCCCAAGATACTCACTGAAAATATTCTTAATTTACATGACAAAGCAGATAATTTTTAATCCAATTTCTCTAAAAGGACACATGGGATTATATACTAAGAATAGGTTAGATAACTAAGCTTGAAGTAGTATTGTTATATGGTGTAGAGAGCACTGGATTAGAAGGCAATAGTCCTAAAGGTTCCAACCTTAATATCATTAGCAAGGCTAATTTTATTTAAATTTTTTTTCAAATGAATTAACCTCATTAGGCCATGTTTCCTTATGGGTTAGATAATCTCAAAGATATCTTACAGTTTTAAAATGATATAATCAATATGTCAGCTCTATATAATTCTTCCTAAATTATATCATCATTGTTGAATCTGACAAATTTGTTATATATCAGGTTCAAATTTTTAAAAGTTATTTCCTTTGTACTGATAGTGTCAAAAGGTATCAATATTCTTAACAGGGAGAAAGATACTCTGTTCAATTTAAGAAGAATTTATTGAAAATATACTATAATTAATTGATTTATTCATGACTATTTATTGACTTTAATATGCTCAAAGTACAATTATGTTTGATACTTTGGTGATTGGAGAAGGAAATGGCAAACCACTCCAGTATCTTTGCCAAGAAAACTCCAAATGGGGTCATAAAGAGTTGGACATGACTGAAAATGGCTGAACAACAAAAAAAGGTCTGGTGAATTCAAAGAATAATAAAATAATTCACTCTCTTCCTTAAAGAAGGGGATTATGAAGGAATATTATTGTTCTTTAAGAAATGATGAACAAGATGCTATCAGAAAACCCTGGAAAGTTCTTCATGAGCTCAAACAAAGCACAATGTACTATGTACATAAGTATTAGCAAAGTTTCGTGGAAAAGTTGGATTTTGAGTTTTATCTTGAGAGATTGGTAAGGTTTGGAGGGAACACAAATAAGAGTGGGAGTTTTTTAAAGGTGCATATATTGCAGCACAGTGTAACATAGGAAAAGCCATGGGAGAATTCATTTGTCTTTATTGTGTAGGCAATATGGAGTCATTAAAGATTTAAGTCTGCTTCAAATAGTATTTTTGAGTTATAGGCTCAAAATGATGTTTTAGAAAGATTAATCTGGCAATGGCATACACAATGGATTGGAGGGGAAAGACAATGTAATCAAAGACAGAGGAAACTATTGTAATGGTTCAAGCCTAAAGTTACTTAGTAGTCAAAAATACCTCTTTTAATGTATGTCATTTAGCAAATGTGTTATACTATTGCTGGCAGAGTTGAAGACTTATAGGAAGTTTGTAAGTAAGAATTATGGCCTTGAAGCTTAAGACATCAAAGAGATAAGCTTTTTGTGCACTTCTCCCTGTGATGATTGTTACTATCAATGGACCATTTTACCACTTGGAAATACAAGAATGCTCCTACTGGAATAACTGATTAAGTATGGACTAGGTTATTTTTTTCTCTTGATCGCAATACCAAGACAAAAATATTGTTTTAGGTGTAGTCTAGTTTGTATATCATTCCTGAAATCCTCTAGTGGCATCAAATTCATTTATCCTGAACTGATTAAAAACTAACAAAAAACCCTTCAGCATCCTAAAAGACTTTAAGAGCATTATTTACCATGACCACAAAATTATTTCAATTAGAAAAGGGATGTAATGTCCAAAATAGAGCTCATGATTCTCTTTAGTCCTCAATATGACCCATCTCTACATTTCCCTATTTCTAGTGGATTTGAATATTTCAATTATCTATTTTAAATTGGGAAGTGGGATGGGAATTTGGAAGCAAAAGGGTTAAAAATAGTGATGCCCCACCCCCCAAAGTTTTCCAATATCTGTTGATAATAATTCCATTCTCCTATTCAACTCAACTCAAAATCTGGGAATTTTATTTGGATTTTCCTTCTTATTCTATTTATCCAACCAATTGCCAAGTCCCTTCAAATATACCTAGACCCCTCTACCATGACATATGGATCAGATTTTTGCATTCTTTCAGAGGTATCAGGTTCAAATAGAAATGGTTCCCTATGAGCAGCATAGTCTCAGAAAACTACAAATTAGCATTGTATTTTTATTTTGTTTCCCAGTTACATTTCTTGGGTGATTCAAATACTCAGGAGTTTCGGGAATAACTTCAACTACTTCCAGAAGTTTAACACCACTAAGATACCCAGGATGATGAATCAAGAAAGTCAGGGACGAATCAGTCCTGAAATAACTTTGTTAGCTTTTAGGAAAAACATTGTTATTGGAGAGACTTTTCATAGAGGAATAATGAGAAAAAATAACTTGATTTAGAAATTTGGGGAGATTATTTGTGCATGGAGAGAGCAATTTCAGTTGAACAATGAGTTTGGAAACTAGATTGCGAAAGGTTGAGAAAAGAGGAAAGAATTTGGCTGAGAAGGGTAGAGCTATAGAAATATACAGCTTGAAAAACTGAGAGTAGTAAGTAAGGGTTTATTAAGGATGGTAGAGGTACAGAAAAATGGAACTTGTATATATTTTAAAGAAGCAAGAAAAGAGCTTGTAGAAAGATAGAAATTATAGGGAGATTAGAAGGAGATAAATTAAAGGGACAAAGAGAGCGATTAGGTATGTGATTTGGAATGGGAAATAAATGACAGTGGATTGTAGAAGGTACATGCAGAGAGATTGGCCTTGGAAAGAAGGCTTACCTCTTCCTCAGAGTAGAGAAGTAGAGAATATAGGATAATTTTTGTGGGATTTTGAGATGAACACAAAAGGAAGAAAAGTTACTATTTTCTCAGTAAACTATAAAGTGAGGTCCTTTGCTGAAAGGGAAAGGGAAAGGGAAAGGCAATGTTGGAGACTTGAAGATAGAAGAATTAGTTTGGAAAAGTGGTTGTGGGGTGTGTGGTAAAGAATTAGTGAGAGAAAGATGAAAGGATTGCTTTGCTGAGTGATGACCAAGGTAAGATTAGGTAATATAATTTTTAGTGGACCCGATCAACATGGATATACAGTATAACTTTTTGAAATACCATTCATCATTTTGTAAGCAGAAGTAAAGGAATTAGATGGTAGTAATAATTTCAGCCTGGGATTTTATAAAGCATCAGTAGCAAATTGGATGAGGGTGGCAAAGGATCCAATAGTACAGAATAAAGTCATGTTGAATTGATTAACTACAATGCAGAATGGGAAGGAAAGTAAAATCAGAGCATAGTTGATGGTCTGAGAATACTGAGGAATAGAGAGAGCTGGAGGTCATAATGACAATGAAAATTAAGTTTATGAAGAATGAAGTATAAGACAAAAAGATGAAATATTTGGCTGGATGAAAAGTTCTGGAATTCTTTATTATGGAATTAGAACACTTGACATTTGCCTTTGATAAATGTTCTATTGTCTCTCCATCTTGACTCCATCTAGACAAGTTTACATACTGTGCTTCCTATTCTTTTGGTTCTTCTTTCTTCTTTCTATATTTTTGAAATACATTTTCTCATATTTCTTTGAACTCTTTATATTCTTAATTCCTTAAAGTACAGCAACATTCCATTTCATTTTGAAATTTCCTTAGCCATTTCCCAATTGTTGGGTTCATTTTGATTTTAGTTTCATTTGCTGTTGTTAGCACAACTAATATAGCTATAAACTGGTGTATATATACATTGATATACATAAGTTAACATGAATGTATTTATAAAATTATACATATATTCATAACAGCCTAATTGGCACTAAACACATATATGTATGTACATATATATGCATATGTATGTTATGCATGCATTAGTATTTTCTTGTTTTTTATTAATATTTTTGAGGCATAAATCTCATAATAAGATTTGTAAGTCTATAAATATGAGCAAGTTAGTAATTTTTCTCCCATATTTCTAAATTCCAAATTCCAAATTCTATTAGGATTCAGTTACTTCCTTGTTTCATAGACAGTGACTTAATGTATCTGTTTTCTAATAGCTTTTCACAAAAGGAATTTTGTCATTTTTTAGTTAATTTCCTAACTTGATGACATAGCTTTTTGACAATTTGTGTTTACCTGGTTATTAATGATTTTGAACATTTTTTTCAGATAAACTTGCATAGGATTACAGATTAAAAGCTTCAAATGATCTTTGAATTCATCTATTCTAATCTTCTTAATTGAAGGGAGAAATTGATAAGAAAATTGAGGACTAAAGCAGTGAAGTGACTTGATGGACTTCAAATAGGTATTACAAGGTAATACTGAGATTTGATTCCACTCTTTATTTTGAAAACGGTTACTATCTTTTCAGCAATTGCCTGTTGAGAAATAGCTCTTCTTATTATAACATATATATGTCAATAACTGTCAGACTTTTATTAGCAAAATTTAATGTCAATCCTTTTATTCCAATTAGCACCTTTTCTTTTGATTCAGACTGCATTGACTTTGTTTAAAAGTCTTAATTTTATAAAAGCTAAAGTATTTTCATCTCTTCTGTGTCTAACCCAATTTTAAATTTTTATAATAATCATAACTGTAAAATATATACCTTTTCCTTTTCTCCTAAGTTTTATGTTGTAATATTTGTTTGTATTTTGCAAATATATTTTGTAGCCTGCTACTTTACTGAAGGCATTTCAAACTATTTGTTCAGAAATACTCTAAGGAAACCATCATAAAGTCTAAAAATAGATTTAACATAATTCTAAAACGCCCATCAATACTAATAAAGAAAAATACTGAAAGAGCAAGAACAGGTAAAGTGAAATTATCTCTTTGTCAAATAATAGTGGAATAGTAAGCATCTCTGCTCTGTTCTTATTCATACTTAGAAATGTCCCAGTATTTATTCATTTTGAATATTAGTTTTTAGAATTAAGATATTTTGCATCACATTAAAGAAGCTTCTTTATGGGTTTATGATTTAGACATAAAAAGTGATGCTATAAGCAAATTAGTAGAGCAAGACATAGACTATCTGTCAGATCTGTGGAGAAAGGAGGAATTCATGGTCAAAGAAAAACTAGAGAACATTATAAAATGAAAAATGGATAATTTTGATTACATTAAATTAAAAAGTTTTTGCACAAACAAAGCCAATGCAGCCAAGATTAGAAGGGAAGCAGAAA
>JAJPUD010000062.1:0-67273 GCA_023553655.1 Myrmecobius fasciatus
AATTTCATCCCATGACATATATTGGCTGGATAATTCAGGAGTGAATAATTCACTTAACCTCTAAGTGCCTAAGCCAGTGGTATCAAACTCATATAGAAACAGAGAACACTAAAATGTACATAAGGATCTCTAATGGCCACACAATTGACTTAGTTTTTTAAATGCATTTATTGTATTTTTATTTATTTTGTTAAATATTTTCCAATTACATTTTAATATGGTTTTGACAGCATGGATCATAGGCAGCCCTTGGGACATGTTTTTGATAACACTCCTAAACAATCCTCTAAGAATATAAATTCCAAAGAAGATGCTAACCTACATTGGTAGAAGGAATTACCTCACCTAGGATTTCCCTATTCCAAGGAAATCATAGGCTCCGTCTCTATTCTTATCTTTATTCCTGTTAGTATTTTTTATATTTGGGGATAGAGAGACAATACAAGTCAGAAGGACTTGAATTCAAAACTAGCCTCAGACACCTAACACTTACCAACTATGTGACCCTAGCAAGTCACTTAACCCAAATTGCCTCTCAAAACAAAAAATGAAATATTTTAAAATTTAATTTTCAATATACGAAATAAAACAAGCGTTTCAAAAAGATGATTGCACATGATACTGCAAAATTGTTATAAATATATAATAATTTTATCATATAATATATAATAATATTATCATATACCTTTCTTTTTTCTTTCATTTTTTCTTCCTTTCTCCAACCCTTCTTCACACCTCCCTACACCCCCCACACCAAAGTCATGGAGATATTAGAGTCTATTACTAGAGGAAAAACTAGAGATCAGAGATTCTAGCAAAATATCTATCAACACCAGCATTTCTATCTGCTCTATCTTAACCACAGTAAAATAGTAAAAATTAATGAGAATCTCTAAGTTAAATAAAACCATGTGAAAAGCCCATTGCTTGAGAACTGGGAGAAAAAGGAGAGCATTTTAAAGACATTCTCTAAAATAATGGTTGATTAGCTCAAATGATGCTTTTGTGTTGTTGCCAATTACACATTTTGCAAATACTGTCAGAAAACTCTTTTTTCTGTTACTGTCCAGTTTCTTGGTAGCAATTCTGTAGCTTGTCAAAGCAGTGCTGACAGAATAAAGATTAACTAGAAAAAATAATGAAAAATACATCATTATCTTAGAAAGCTGCAGAATACTGTAAAGCTTGCCAAGGAAGGAGTCTAATTTTCGTTCCTTGCTGCACATATGCCTCAAGGTCAATGTTATAGGACCCCTTATAAATAAGGTCAATTTATTCTGACATGGAGTCCCAGAGGAACACGAGATATATTAAATTCCATGCTATAAGAAGATTACATTTAATAAAACTCCCATGTTTAATACAAGTAGTTCATGATTTTTTACCTTTTACATTTATTCCAATTTTTATTCATTCCCCCATGGGCTGGCTGTCTTAACATATAGTTGTCATTACATTACATAATTTTTGTCTTTTCTATTTACAATTTATCCTTCAATTCTGGGCACAAAACCCCAAAGGTACTAGAGACATACATATAATTAGCTACTACGAACACAAAATCGAACAAAAGTTATCTTGTGGGAAAGCAAATATTGGTCATTTCTATACCAGGAAATATATAAATTTAGCAACTGTTGAGCTTTATTCTTAAAGATGAGATATGTTAACATTTTCTATTTAGACTCACTCATAGAGATTATAAAATTAAGGGGGGGGAGAGAGAACCCACACTGTACTCATGGTATTTTTTTCATTTCTCATTACAAGTGTGTAATAGGGAAAAGAGAATTTAAAAGGAAAAAAAAAATAGTCAGCTACACAGAAATCTCCAACTTGATGTCAGCTAGTGAAAAGAAAGGAATATCTATTCATTGTATCTTCCCTTTTTGATACCATCTTATATGAAGTAGAGTACTTAGAAACATGTTTTTAGAAGGTCTTAGTAATTCTCTTCTGAGAAATTTCTGCATTGGGAAATGTAAAGGCTTATATCAGTATTCCTTTCAAATCATATCAATGTCAAATTCCTTTCCCTCTCCTGGCAAGGAAAAATGACTTTTTAAAAACCCTAGGCAATATATTTTCAGCCATAGTCAGACAATCTGTAGCTTAACTCCAACATAGTGATATCATTTTGGTCCTCTTTGAGAACAAAGGACAACAATCAACCGATATTTTCTTTTTTTAATATATATATATTTTTAATTTTATTTTATTTGCATAACATATGTGTGGGTAATTCTTCAACAATAACCCTTACATAGCTTTCCGTTACAAATTTTTCCCCCCAACTCTCCACCCCTCCCCTAGATGGCAGGATATCCACTACATGTTAATTATGTTAAAATATTGGCAAATCGAATATATGTATACATATTTCCAAACTTATCATTTTTGTGCAAGAAAAATCTTATCTATACAAACGATATATCAGATGAAGGAAACACAATGTAAGCAAACATCAATCAAGGAGTATGAGAATGTTATGTTGTGAATCAACCGATATTTTCAAAATATTTTTTAAAAATATCAAAATGACACCTTACCTGACGGACAAAACTATTTGAGGTAGTATCAGATGAGGTGCTTCCATCAGATCCTTTAAATCTATTTTTTCTTCTGGCTCCTTTCCCATAAGTCTGAACAAACAAGGCAAGAAGAACAGTGTTAGATCCTTTACACAGGATTGTTATATAAATGACTACATGTCAAACAAACATTTTAGTAAGGACAAATCTGTTACACACGGGTAAAATTTGTAAATTCTTATGTCTAGAAGCTACTAGCCTATCAAGTTTTTCTTTCAGAGTAGTGTCTTATGCTGAGAGAAAAAAGTTTCCCATTAAAACACCTACTCATTCATACCCATTTTTGTTCACTATATCCAGCAAGAAATCAGATCCAATGAATACCAGAACCACCAATCCAAAGTTTGCCATTTTTCAGTTCTGAACAACTAGGAAGCCATTGCTGGCCCTTTTGCACACCATTTATATAATCAGATAATCCCTGTATTGTCCATTATTATTATGACATAAGCCACTCACTGTTTCTTCATGTGATAAATCACCTCTAGTGTCTCTGCCATCACTGGTTTTGCTCATATGGCAGAATACCTCATTTTTTTAGTTGACAGTGAAGGTGATATTTCAATAACACAATAGATAACTAACTACAAGCTGTACAAATTTAGACAATCTCTCTGGGACTCAGTTTTCTTGTTTATGAAATAAAAAGACTGAATTTGACAGTCTCTAAGATACTTAAGTAACTTTAAGCCCTAAATCTACAACCTCACAATCCCATTCCAGTATCTTTCATTCTCCAAACTGTCTCTATTCATTGTGACTCTAAATTTCCTATAATTTTTTTCTATAAATTCTTCTAGCTTGACTATATTTTACTATCATTTTTCTGTAAATTTTTCTAGCTTGACTATATTTTACTTTCTTTTTCCTTCTTACCTACCTACACCAGAACATCCCTTTGCCCCTGGACTTCTCACCCTGGAAGATCTCTCCACTCTTGTGGCCCCTTTGTTTCATTAGTGAATTCTTCTTAAAACCTCCATTTTTACAAAGTCCAAGCCATCCATCATTGCTTTCCTAAATCCACTTCTGACTCTCTGGACTTTGCCACCACTTCCAGCTTGGGTACCTTCCCCCATCACACCTCTTCCTCTCATCTCCTTTTTGTCTTTCCCATTAGACTATAAGTTCCTTGAGGGCAGAGGACTAGCTTTCATTTTTTTTTTCGTTTCTATGTCCAAAACTTAGTATAGAATCACACAGTAATGTTTATCACATAGTAAATACTTAATAATGCTTGTTGACTTGACATGAATGAATAATATTTCAGTTGTATTTATAAATATTAAAGTGACAAAGATGTTATATCATTATATTGTTATAGGACATTTAGAGGTATATTTTTTAATTGTCTTCAAGGTAAGGGGAAAATTGCTTTTATTTATTAGAATTGCCCCAGACAAATGGCTCACACTTCAAAAGGTAAAACCCCACTTTCCCTTCATCCCCCCTTCATCCCATACTCTATCTACAGATTCAAGTTGTTAAGGAAAATCAAACAAATATACTGATTCTAGGTTTGGAAGAAGGAAAAAATATTTGGGGATAAATGCCATAATATGACTGGAAATGTTTGACTCATGTAACTTAAATCATCAAAAATTAGGAAACCATTTTAAATCACTATATTCAAGTTTTGAAAATGCTAACCTAACATATTTCATATAAGCATATGACTCTCATTAAAACTTAAGTATCAAATAAACTATAATATATGTGGTATTTACACGAGCTGAAAATTTTTTTTGCAAAGTATAGGCAGTATTTTGAATAATCTGGATGAATTTGTAATTACTGTAACTGTGGAATAGTCTTCAAACAAAAGGTATTTCCTAAATAAGTTCATTCTTTTTTCAAGTAATCAAGCAAACTACATAAAATACATGTAATTTACCACCACTGAAGTGATTTCTTAAGAAAGGAAAGGCAATCAACCCTGGACCTTCATTATATAATACATGGGTTTTACCCAGTATACAATTTTTTTAAATATATAAATATCATTCAGTAAACAAGTAAAAAATTAATTTATTTCAGCAACTTTCTTTTCCTATTATTAAAGGATTAATTGCAAATGTCTTGCAAGGCTTAAGAAAGTTAAAGGGGCATTTGAAAGTTTCCCAATAATGTAAAAATATTAAATGATTCCATATGGAGAAAAAATAACTATTACTTTATGTGCATTAGTCCTATGTAATTTTGAAATCCTGCCTGAGATTCAGTGTAGGTTATTGGAAGCCATATATAAATATGCTTCAACATTTTTATGGACACAGGTCATAGAGTAGGAAGATCATTTAGTATAATCCTTTTATTTTGAAAATGAGGAAATTGAGGCATTCTGTTCATTCTCTATTAACAAAGCAAAACTCAGAAATCAAATGGCAAAGCACTTGAGACAGAATAGTCAAATATATAAATAAAGCAATAAACTTAGTTTTGATCACCTATATGTGGAAAGGAAATACTCTTCAGAAAAATCTGGCAGAGAAAAAATTAAGGAGAATCATTTCCTCTCTTATATTTTATTGATCTGATCAACATGGCTGATGGCTAATTATGTATTTTCAGCTCTTTATTAAAAAGAATGGATTATACAATAAACATTGTATATTTTTTCCTTCTTTTCTTCCTCCCTTCCTTCCTTCCTTCTTCCCTCATTCCTCCTTCCCTCTCTCTTCCAACTATCCAATCAATACATCAAAGATTCCTGTTTCCTATAACATTGACAATCTTTGCCCTGAATTCTGACTGCTAAAAGCAAAGGTCTCTGTTCTGCTTATACTTACAAATATTTTTCAATGACTAAATATAACCAGTACCCCTCCCCCCATTTAAAACAATTTTAAATCTGAACCTAGCATATCACTCATCTTCAGGAACACCAACAAATTCCTTGTGTTCCACCTTGGAAGAACTGAAAGCTTAAAATTCCCTAAAACTAGCTTTGAAAATAGTTAAACAAAAAAATCCTGAAACTTGGCACAGTGTGGCCTCCACCTTACAAGTGGAGTTCAAATTTAACATAAAGCTAAAAATCAAGAAATAGGCATAGGAAATGAGCAAACAACATTGTAGAAAGATTCTGATTAAAGAAATTACTATGGTGATAGGGAAGATAAAGCACTAAACTCAGAAGAAGGCAACAAAATCAAAACTGCTTCATCCAAAGTCTCCAAAAAATGTGAATTAGTCTCAGGTCCAAAAAGCATTCCTGGAAGAGCTCAAAAAGGATCTTAAAATCAATTAAGAAAGATGGAGGAAAAAATGGGTAAAAATAAAAATGATGAAAGAAAATAATTTTTTAAAGACTCCACAGTTTAATAAGGAAGGCATTAAAAAACAGAAATAATGAAATGGAAAAAGATGTACAAAAATTAACTAAAGAGAAAAATTCACTAAAAGCAGAATTTTCCAAATGGAAAAGAAGATACAAATGTTTACTGAAGAACATAATTCTTTAAAAATTAGAAGTGGATCAGTGGAAGTTAATGACTTGAAGCTAATGACTCTGTGAGGCATCAAAAGCAATAAAATAAAATCAAAAGAATGAAAGAAAATAGAAGAAAGTGTGAAATATTTTGATGGAAAAACAACTGACCTGGAAAAGAGATCAAAGAGAAATAATTTAAGAATTATTGGACTACATAAAAGCCATGACTTTCAAAAAAGTCTAGACATCATTTTTCAAGAATTATCAAGGAACAGTGCCCAGATATTCTAGAACAAGAGTAAAATAGGAATGGAAAGAATCTACCAATCACCTCCCAAAAGAGCTTCCCAAACAGGAATATTAACGTCAAATTTCTCCCAAGTCAAGGAGAAAGTATTGGAAGTATTCACAAAGAACTATCATGCATCTGCAGTCAATATAACACAAGATTTAGCAACTTCTACATTTTAAAAGATCATAGGGCTTGGATCCAGGGGGCAAAAGATAAGAACTAGGATCACAACCAAGAAATCATTTACCCAGCAACACTGAACATAACCTTTCAGGGGAAAAAAATGGGTATTCAAAGAAACAGTGGACTTTCAAGCATTTCTGATGAAAAGACTAGAGCTGAATAGAAAATTTGACTTTCAAATATAAGACACATAAAAAGGTAAACAGGAAAGTGACATTATAAAGAATTCAATAAGGTTAAACTGTTTACATGGCTACACAAGAAGTTCATGCTTGTAACTCCAAGGAACTTTCTCACTATTAGAGTTGTTAGGAATATGCACAGAGGGCACAGATGTGAGTTGAATGTGATGAGTTGATTATCTAAAAAAATAAAATTAAGGAGTGACAAAGAGGACTAATGTTGAAGAGCATATGGGAAAACAGAGACACTAAAGCAATTAGTGGAGTTGTAAACTGATTCAACCATTGCACAGAATAATTTGGAATTATGCAAAAAGGGTTATAATACTAACTGTACCTTTTGATCCAGTGATACTATTATTAAGTTTGTATACCAAAGAAATAAAAAAAGGAAAAGAACTCACATGTACAAACATATTAAAAGCAAGTAAGTCTTTTAGTGATGACAAAAAATTGAAATTTGAGTCTGACCACATTACAATATATGATTGTGATGTAATGCTATTGTGCTATTTTATAAGGAATGATGAGCAAAATTGCTCTCAGAAAAATCTAGAAAGATTTATGGGAACTGATACAAAGTGAAGTGAGCAGAACCAGAAAAACAGTGTATCTAGTAACAGACATATTGAACAATGATTAGCTGTGAATGAGTTAGTTATTCTCAATAATACAATGATTCAAGATAACTCTAAAGAACATGTGATGAAAAATGCTATCCATTTCCAGAGAAATAAGTTATGGAATCTGAATGCAAATAAAAGCATACTTTTTCTTACTTTATTTTTCCTGGGGCTTTTTTGGTCTGTTTTCTTTCACCATATGACTAATAAGGAAATATGTTTTGCATGACTGCACATGTACAACCTATATCAAATTGCTTGCCTTCTTAATGAGGAGGGAGGAAAAGAAAGGAGAAGAAGAATTTGTCACTCAAAATTTTTAAAAAACCCAAATGTTAAAAATTGTTTTTTTATGTGTAATTGGGGGGAAATGAAATATTAAATAAAATAATAAAATCCTAACCCTATTGCTTGCCTAATGTTTTTTTTAATTCATTCATTCTGTAGCTTACAATTTCCTTGCTTACATTTCTATGTGCTATGATGTCTGTGAAGAAGCTTGACCTATGAAGTATCTAAGCAGATCTTTTTCCTGCTAAACTGATACTTTCCTATTGGGTTAGGTAGATGTCTTTAGAAGCTGTACCCTTAAATCTTTCAGACCAGAGAAAGTAATTAATCATTCATTGAATAATTATTTCATGAGATACCTGAAAGAAGAATAAAATGTTAAAGCTGAGCCCTACACATCACCTAGTCTAACCCAGGCCCCTTCATTTTACAGAGTAAAAATAAAACAAAACAAAAAATAAAAACAATTTAGACTCAGAGAGGAAAAAGGTTTTCTCAGTCATACTAATAGGCAACTAAGTGGTACAGTTGACAGAGACCTGGGCATGAAGTTAGAAGATCTGAATTTAAATACAGCCTTAGGTACTTATTAGCTTGGTGACCACCTAAGTCACTTAATCCTTGTGTGCCTCAGGTTCCTCAGCTATAAGGATAATACCAATGCTTACCACAAAGTTTCTTTGAAGACCAAATGTATATTTGCTAAGCATTTAGCATATATAAATGATTATTTTATTTCTTGTCTTTTTCCCTTCCTTTCCCTTGTTAATGGCCAGAATATCTGGATTTTTTTTTTTTTGCCTCCCAAGCCATTATCATTTTATTCAATCACCTCTCTTGGTACAGATAATTAGAAATATTGCTGCTACAAAAATCATTAACTTATTCCTAAAATACAGTTTATACACTAAGAAAAATGTGACTTGATAAAAGAGATATAGTTCAATATATTAACTAGGGCAGAGAACAAACCAGTTCTATTTCAATTGGTAAGAGGTAGTATGATCTAGGGGTTAGAGAGCCTGACTCAGGATCTGAAAGATATATGTTCAAATTCTGGTAATAATAGATATTTGGCTATGTGACCATAGCAAAATCATTTAACCCTTCAGTATCCACCACCATCACTGTCAGAAACTCTGAAAGACAGATGCAGAATAAATTCTGATCCACCTAAGTAGATGGATTTTCCTCACCAACATTTTTATGCCCCAATGAAATAGAAATAATCAACAACAATAATAACAAAATTCAATAGGTAAATCCTAGTACATTCAATTATATCTTTTTCTTCAAAGCCTTAATTTTTTCTAAAATTGTTTTCATAATTTGTTTGAACATATTGACCATACTACTTATTTTCTAGTGTGGGAAGAATTTAAATATAGACTTATGTCAAATCTCTAGGCATTACATTTATAATAACAGGCCAAAGTAAACAGATAGGATTATTCTTTTATTTTGCTGGACATGACTGAATCCAATAATGTTTTTTAAAAAAGGAATATTGATTAAAAATTGAATATCTTTTATTCATTGGAAATTTGTTTACAACATCCACTTACAAGGAAAAAATATCTCCACAAAACTTCAAATTTGATAAACCACATTAATGTCTGATGTCAATCAATAAACATTTATTAAGCACTTGCAATGTGTCAGGCTCTAAGCACTGTTGATACAAAAAGAGGCAAAATACAGTCCCTGCTCTCAAAGAGCTTGTAATCTAGTTAACAATCTAGTAAGAAAATTTTCATATGAGGAAATTTTGAACCTGAAGAACAATATAATTCATATTTAGAACCAAATATGCCTCAACCTGAATATAAGGTTTTTTCTTTCATGTGGACTTCAGCTAAAGAAAAAAAGAATCAAGATCAACTAGAAAGGGAGAATAAAATTAAACATCCTAGTGATGATTCCCTTTATCTTAGATAACAGGCATATAATTTTCCAAATTAGAGACTTCAAATGGCACTATTTCTTTTTCTTGATAATTTCAAACAATTGCTTCTTGGATGTGTGAAGCTCCTTAAAATCTGGTACTGCTGCCATAGCCAAAAAAAAAATGTACATGCTTATTACGTTTAAATTCTTTTGCTTCTTTCTAAAATACCAATCAAGCTATATAAGGCTTCTCTGAAACTTACCAAAAAATTTCTTAAGAATTTGTCCTCTAGGGGCAATTGCTAGTGCAGTGGATAGAGCACCAGCCCTGAAGTCAGGAGGACTTGAGTTCAAATCTGGTCTCAGACACTTAACATGTCCTAGTTGTGTGACCCTGGGCAAGTCACTTAACCCCAACTGCCTCAGCAAAAAAAGAAAAGAATTTGTCCTCTAAAATATGTGCCAATCCCAAAACAAAATTAATTTTAATTATTAAAAATGTACTAAAAATAATTTATAGATTGGAAGGATTGTGCTGAAAACAAACTAAAAAGGAAATATTCTTGGGCAGGATCAAACCTCTTCATATTTTTACATTAAAAAATTAAACTTTTGGTTTTGCTTAATATTTTTTGTTTTTATATTAATTTCATTTCCAAGTATATTAATCTCCCTCCCCCACAACAACCATGTTTTGGAATACAGATAAAAAAGATATGGAAAAAATAAAGCAATTCAAAAAAACTAATCAACAAATTAAGAAATCCCAATAATATATATATTACTCCATTTCCATATTCCTTGACCTTTAATGAAAGGGAGTAGTTTCTTTCTTATTAAAAAATGAGCACTTTCATAAATAGAACAGGACACATACACAAATATATATGAAAGTTATGTCTCCATTTCATTGTCTACTTTAACTATATATATATATATTGATATGTATACACATGTGTATGTGCATATATTACATGCGTTACTTTCAAAACTATCCTGCTTATCTGTGCTTCTTTTTGACCTTCTATTCTTTTTTTTTTTTTTTGGCATTATCAACAATGTTTCAAACTCTTTTGAAGAAGAGGCCTCACTAGGGTCAGTCTCTCTTGCTTTCCTACCTCACCCATCCCTTCAAAAAGAAACTCTTGTAACATATAAATATTGCCAAACAAAACAAATCGACACTGTACCTGTGTATAAAAATATGTCTCTGCATTTTGAGACCATTATCTCTCTTCTTGGAAATACATAACAATCTGAAGATGTGGTTGGTCATTGCTTTGGTCAGCACTAAGACTTTCAAAATTTTTATTTGAAATGTTGTCATTGCAGAAATTGTTTTAGATTTCACTCTATAACATTTCCTACTTGCCAAGATTCTCTGAAATCATCTCTTTCATCATTTCCTTTTCTAGAATTCTTTTAATTATAATATTTACATTTCAAAGTTCCTACTCAGTTCTATTCTTTAACCAAAAAAGCTTAAAAGTTTTCTATTGCATTATAAATCCTTTTCACCCTGAAGAATTATACCCAGTTTTTAAGTTTTTCTTGGTGGTAAGCCCATATTCTTTGCCTTTTCAAATATTGTATTTCAAAATCTTTCTCATTTAGAATAGAGAATTTTCAGATCTCATGTGAACCTAACTATAGTTCCCTAGTATTTTTGAACTCCCTCTCTCTTTTCCCCCCTGCTTTGAGATACTTGCAGTAGTTCTTTGAAATGGAAGCTCTGAATTTTTACTATGGTATTCCTGGGACTTTTGAAGATTCTTTCAGAAGACTAACAGTAGATTCTTTCTGTTTTTACTTTGCCCTCTGGTTTTAATAGTTTTGGGCAGTTTTCATTTTTGATTTCTTGAAATATAGTGTGCAAGCTTAAAAAAAATACATCTTTCAAAGAATTGTATAATTCTTAAGTGATCTGTCCTTGATCTTTTTTTTTCTAAATCAGGTTTGTTTATTTTACAGATAGCTTCTATTTTTTAATCTTTATTTTTGTTCTAATATTTCTTGGTGCTTCATAAAGTCATTGATTTCTTTGTTCTAATTTAATTTTTTAAAAGTCTATTATTTGAATAAAGTTGTCTACTTTCTATTTTAACTTATTCTCTTTACAATTCTTTTTCTGGAGATTTTGTTTCATTTTTTAATTTCTTACTTCCTTTCTTCTTGGTGGCATCTATGTGGCTCAGTGAATAAAGTACTAGACATAGAATCTGGAAGACCTAAGGTCAAACATGGACTCACACATTTTGTAGCTGTGTGATTCTGAACAAGGTACTTAATCTCTCTATATAGTTCAATTTCCTGAAGTACAATGTGGGAATAATGATAGCACCTACTTCCTAAGGTTGCTATGAGGATCAAATATATTTGTAAATTTCTTAGCACAATGCATGGCATATTAAGCACTTGATAGATGCTTGTTCCTTCCCTGTCTCTCTCCCATATAGTCCTATAAAAAATCCATTTTTCCCTTTGTGTCTTTGCTTGAAGTTATTACAATATTACTCTCAAGTTGAATTTTATTCTTTCCCACAGATTGACTTCCTGAACTAGGGATGTGTCTTGGGGCCAAGCTTTGCTTCCTTCTGTGCTTTTGGATGGGGTGGTCAACCCTGCATGGTCTCCAACTCAGTCACTTGAATTCCTACATTGATCTCAGTATCTTGGTCTTTGTTCCCTCCTCAGATCTCTGTGGTTTAGACTATTGGATCTCAGGATTCTCTATAGCATCTTAGTACCTGGGATAATATGGTCTGAGTGATTTTATACCCATATTGGTCACTGCCATTTTTATAGAATCCAAGGTTCTTTATTGTGGGTTTTCAAACTCTAGGAAGCTTTCTTCGCTAGCCCTCTTCTTTTGTGGTCTCCAGACAGAACCCTTCAAGCTACATGTTTCTCTGGTCATGTGGGAAGGCTATAAGCTTTCTGGCATTGATGGTGGCCCCCTTTTCCATTGCCTGGAGCATTACAGTTGGTTTTTATATAATTTTGGGATGGAAGAAGTCACTTAGCATAGTTGCTCATTTGAATTTCTAGAGCATTATTCAGGCTGGTAAGATCTCTAGGTTTGTGCTAAAGTTGGTGTTAGTATTTCCCATCTCTGCTCAGACATCCATCTTGACCAGAAGCCAGAAGTCACCATCATTTCATTATAACTGCTCTTCTCTATACCAGAGTTGGCTACAGTATAATTCTACAGAACTGAGTGCAGAAATACATAAATGAAGTCTAAATGTTACTTTAAAAATGAAATGAAATTCATAAGTGCATGATCAACTAATCCCCAATCACTCACTCATATATAGATCATTTTTCTTTTTTTAAATCAAACCCAGACATTTGATGTTTTCTACTACTTTGATTCAGTTTGGCTTGGTTTTAATTTTCCAATGTCACATAAGAGGTAAATGGTGCTATAGTGAGTAAAAAAGGTTTTAAAGAAGCCACCAAGTGAAAAAGCCAATGCAGTGACAGCTCCAACAGAAAGCAAACAGAAAACTGTTGCCAGTTCTTGCAAATGAGTATCTTTTCTGAGGTTATTCAAAAAGTACTTCCTTTGAGGTTGGATCCCCAAAATCTGGTTGAAAAGTACCTGACAAATTCAGCTGGAACAGATTAAAATTTGTTGTTTGAAACATAACCAGGTACTTTAGTAACTGTTCCTTACCAGGTATGATTCTGGAGGGGTGGGGACGGTTACAGTCTTCCTGGGACTCAAACTACACACCACTGACTTTACATCTTCCACCATGTCCATCCTTCTTTGCCCCCTACTATCTTTCTTTTAGCCAAACCCAAATCAGTGATCTGCTCCTTCAATTGAACAAAGTATTCCTGATCCCACAATGTCCACAATTAAGTGTCTCAGCAGCAAGATTGAGTCACATCAGAAGTCCCACAAAATCTGTTCTACAAGCCTGGCTTCTGAGCTAACAAACACAACCTGTTTAAACTAAACTTGACTGTTTTCAGTTTCTTTCATCATATGTTCTTCAAGAGGGACATTTTATTTTTAGTTTGATTATAGATGGGCTTATGCTAGGAGTGAGGGGGGTGGGTAGTGATGTTAAAGAAAGTACCCTGATCTTGTAAAGATTTTCTCCCCTCTTTTTAATTCTTCAACTTCACTCCCTCCAATCTCTTTCAATAGATGGTCCTTTTACATAAGAATACTGATGACTTCTGTTATGAACTCTTTGAAAACCCACTACTTTCCCCATCCCTAAAAAGTTCTTTGTTATGTATTTGTCCATCCTCACTGCTCTATCTCCAACAAAAGAAAGAGCTTCTTCCACCATGCCCTTGAACTTAAGCATTCTGATCTTTGGGACTGATCATTCTCCTACATGTTCCTGTTCTCCCTCATCCCTGCCCAATCAGCCCATGGGTTCCTTTCCTTTTGCCTACCAAGCATCCTCATGCTTCCTCCATTTTATAACAAAAGAATACACATAAAAATATTATTTGGCCTTGCTATTCCCTTAAAACATGTTATTTTTCTTCTCAATGACAAATTTTCAGAAAAAATCATCTATACTTGCTCAAGTCAGGTCAGGTCACCAAGCATTTATCAAGCATCTACTATGCCAGGGACTATACTAAATGCTGGCGATACAAAGAAAGATAAACACAGCAAAAAAGTCAGTCTCTAATGTCGGGGACCCAACATGAAAATGGCTATGTACAAACAAGACATATATGGAATAAACTGGACATAATCAACAGAGGGAAAGATGAGCAAATGTAAAAAGCTGTAGAAAGGTCAAGATGAATGAGGACTGTGAAAAGATCACTAGATTTGACAATTAAGAAATCACTGATAATTTTGGAAAGAGCAGTTTTAGTTGAATTATGTGGTCAGAAGCAAAAAAGACATGGCCTTTCCAAGTTTACTCTTGAGAAGAGAGTAATACTAATATAGAAGTAACTATATGTATAGATAGTTTGGAAGGATGAATCAAGTGAGGTTTTTTGATAATAGGGGAGACAGGAATGTTTATAGGTAATAGGGAAGCAACAAATATACAGAGATGGAAGACAAATTAGAAAGAAGGGATAATGGAAGGGGCAATCTACGGGAGAAGTGATGAAATGAACAGAAAAGTTTGCCTTGGCAAGGAGAAAGACCACCTCTTCATGAGAGAAAGAGGCCAGGAAGGAGACAGCAGAAAACATCTGAATGATGTGAGATGAGGAGAAGGGGAGAAGAGAGAGCTCTTGTCAAATGCCTGCAATTCTTTTAATGAAATATGAAGCAATGTTCTCACTAAAGAGGGTGGGAGAATGAAGTCATGAAAAGTTTGAAGAGAGATGAAAAAGTCTGGAAAAGCCACTGTGTTGACTGGGGTAATGAATCAATTATGAAAGTATAAAAAGATTGCCTTTCTGTAGCAAGATTATGTAACATAATTTTATAGTGGATTCAAATCTGACTTTATATATTTGCTCAGTGAAGGACTGAATGATGTAAGGCAGTTCACTTAACACCTCTCTTCCTCAGTTACCTCATCTGTAAAATGGGGATAATAATAGCATCTATTTTCCAGGCTGTTGTTAGGATAGAAGAAAATATTATTTATAAAACTTTGCAAACCTCAAGTACTTTACACACACACACACATACACACATACAAAGGATGCTGTAACAAATATGGCACATCCTTTGAAAAACTGATTAAAGATGCTTATACACACACACACACACACACATATATATTGATGTTCAGTCAAATCAATCATCTTTGACTCTTCATGACCTCATTTGGCAAAGATACTGGGGTGGTTTGCCATTTCCTTTTGCAACTCATTTGACAGATGTGAAAAATGAAGTAAATCAGGTAAGTGAGTTGACCAGAATCCCACAGCTAGTATCTGATGCTGGATTTGAACTCACAAAGATGAGTATTCCTAACTCCATGTTTGTCACTGTGTCTGCTGCTGTAAATATATGTATGTGCATACCTGTATATACATGTATTTATGTATGTGTACACATGTTCATACAGCACACATAATTGTGTGTATTTGCATGGTTTCATATTATACAAACGGATATCTACATGGGTGTGTTGTGTGCATACACACATGTACATACATGTACGTTTGCAAATATCCACATATCATAGACAGAAAGACACAGTGCAGAGCCAACTTGGATTCACATTTCACCTCTGACACATACTAGCCATGTGACTCTGGACAAATCGCTTAAAACCACCTTGTATTATTATCTTATGATGTTCTCTCCCATTTCTAGGCAATAAGACTACAAATTGCAAAGAAGATTCAACAGACTTATACTGGTAAAGAGAGTTTCCTCACTAAAATATTTAACAAAGCTAGATGACAAAGTGGAGAATTTGCTCAACTTGGAGTCAGAAATCCTTGAATTCAAATTCTGCCAAAGAAATTCATAAGCTATTTAACTCCAAATAAATCACATTATCTCTCTGGGTCTCAGTTTTCCTCATCTGTAAAAATGGAGGACTGGATTCAGTGGCTTCTAAGGTCTCTTGCTGCTCTCAGTCTATAATCCTTTGAATTCTGTATACACAGATCCAATCCCTATTATTATCTTAAACACATTCATAAGTATTAATCCTCTCCTGAAAGTCAGAGTTCATGCCTTGTTCATCTCTGCATTGATTATAGCACATTGAAAATAAAAGCATTTAGTGTCTGCTGAATTTCAAATAAACCAAAGGTGAACCCAGAAAGGTATCTAAGCTCAAGATACTGATGCACTGCTACTCTCAAGAGACAACATTAGCAAATCAAAAATTCATTTCTCAATAAAGGCATGTTATTTCAATGTTACATAAACAGAGTTGATTCCATGGTAGACACTTATCTTTCTGGCTCAAGGCAGGAGAATAAACGAAAAGCACTTGTTAGGTTCCAAGCAAGTCTATAATTTTATCATTTACCACATGTACTATAAACAAAACAATGTTTTTCTCAAAGACCTTGATGTAAAATTAAATCAAGATAAAATGGTTGTCGTTTTTGGAAGGTACAGAAGGCAGGGAGATGGAGGCTGGTGTTGTTAAGGACTCTGTGCCTCTCTCATGTTTCAGGAACTCTTCTGTGCAGACCATCACCCTTTAATCCCTTGCCTGCCTTTGTTTTTAGGTACTCAGGAATGAACATTATTACAAAAATGGAAAATAAATAAAACCCTGGAATAAATCAGTAGAAACAATGTGTTTTATATATTTTTCATAAATGAAAAAACAAATCTGGTTACCAGCAGTGGATATATATTTTAACACCATTATATAATTTGACACAAACATCTAAAATAGAGGTTCTTAACCTTTGGAGGAGAGTCTTGGATCCCTTTAGCAGTCTGGCAAAACTTATGAACCCATTCTCATAATATTTTTAAAGGCACAAAATAAAGTTCATAACATAACAAAGGAAACCAATTATGTTGAAATACAGTTATTAAAATACTTTTAAAAAGTTCATGAACACAGGTTAAGAATACCTGAATTCAAGAACAACTTAGGGACTACATAACTAGAGGACTTGAAATCAGAATTTCAGCCTCTTGCAGGTGTGGGACAAATTTTTAAACCATCTGTTCACTTTGCTTACAAAACTAGATGCTAACACTAATACAAATCTGAACCTCTGCAAAATTTCCCCCCCCAAAAAAAAAACCAAAACGGGCAGCAAGGGTGCCAGGTCTGGAATAAAGAAAACCTGATTTAAATCTGGCTTGGGACATTTACTAGCCGTGGGTCCCTGGGCAAGTCACTAAAACCTGTTTACCTCAATTTCTTTATCTGTAAAATGAGCTACAGAAGAAAATTGCCAAGTATCTTTGCCAAGAAAACCCCAAATGGGATCACAAAGGGTAGATCAACAGAAATGTCTCAACAAAATCAAAGTGGAATTCCAATTACATACATATTAATTGATTTTTATCTTTTTGAAAAAGTTATTGGGGGTGGAGAGAAGAATGATGTCAGTAACTGGAATTTTGTATTACAGTGATGGAGGTGTGAGTTTCTTCACAATTTAGAACCCTCAAAATCCAGATTTAGAGGGGAAAGGGAACACAGAGGTATCTGGTCCAATCTCTTGATTTTTAAAATGAAAAAAACAAACAAAACAAAACAACCCAATCCCTGAGTCTCATGAAGAAATTTGCCCAAGATAACACAAATATTAAGTGGCAAAGACCACATTTGAACTTAAGTGCACTCTTCCATTTTGACCCTTTACCTACCCTACTGCTGCTTCTCAACTTAGTGAAACAGTATTGTGTGAGTTATTGAAGTATTAAGTGATTAATTAGTCTGGGGTCACATAACTTATTACTATTACACATTATTACTATTACATATCAAACCTAGGACTTCAATCCAGGTCTAGCTTAACTCCAAGACTGGCTAAAATCCACCCCCTGAACCACACCACCACCCACTAAGCTAATTATGCTTTACATATTTCCCCCTTTTCTCCCACTGATAATAACATTTTAACAAAACATGACTATTTCTTCTGGAGTCATCAACCTGTACAGCCTACTTTATTGAAAACATCCCTGATTGTTTGAATATCATTCTAGCCCACAATAATGAGAACTTTAAGAGATATGTCACTCACTGAAGAACTCATCATAACATATCTTATGTATGCTGTCTTAAAGCCAAGAAACCAGTTTACATTTTGAAGCAAAAAACACTCCATAAGTCTTGCCCTTCAATCCTGCTTACATCAGCTTCAACTACCACACAAGAGAGAACCCTTCCTCCTAGGGGAAAAAAAACAAACAAACAAACAAACAAAAAAAAAACCCTGGACCTCTTATTACGAACAAATGGGAGTCTCTGTCTCCATTTCTGTCCACACTAAAATCTAATAATAAAGACAGCACCATCACCCAAAACCATCTCTGTCTCTGAATCTGTTTCTCCCTCTGTCTTTCTGTTTCTCTCTTTCAGTCTCTTCCTGTCTGCTTCTCTGTGTCTGTTTCTCAGTCTCTCCTCTCTGTCTCTCTGTCTCTCTGTCCTTCCCTCCCTCCCTCTTCTCTCTGTTTCTCTGTCTCTGTCTCTGTCTCTCTGTGTCTCTGTGTCTCTGTGTCTCTCTCTCTCTGTGTCTCTCTCTGTCTCTCTGTCTCTCTGTCTCTCTCTCTCCTTCCCCTTTCCCTCTCTCTATTGTTTCACAAAGAACAGAAATCTAGCCTTTTCCCAGAAGGTACTCATAGTACACGCGAGGAAAGGGGTCCCAAGGCTTTCACTGGGGGATAAGCAGTAAAATTAAGGGGGAGGAGGAGAGGCCACAAACTTTGTCCCATTCTTCACAGCCCTCCCAAGCCCAAACTGAAGTTGCTCCCTGGGGGTTGGGGGGGGGGAGGAAGAAAGAGAGAGTCCAAGAGGAAAAGCCCTTGGCGAGTGCCTAGGAGTTATCAGAGACAGTTGAGCTGTCAGAGGCAACCTAGTGACAGCCACTACAAGGAGGAGGAGGAAAGGATTCTCAGTGGAAAGAACCTTAAGATTAAGGTGTCTGGGGGTCCTGAGCCTCCCTAGAAGGCTGCACTGGAAGAGCCTATTCGGTCACCCCGATTCCCGCTATCCTCTCCCCTATACCCCTCCCTCCCCGCTCTTGCTCAGGTGCATCTCTGTTCCGCTCTCCTAGCTCATCTGCCTGCTTCCATGTGCTTTTCCCGGGAGGGGGAGAGGAGGAGCTGAAAAGAGCAGCCCAGGGAGAAGCCCTGGATGGCAGTGAAGTCGCCTCCATTCTCCACCATTGTTTGTTTGTGGGGTTTTTTTGTTTTTGTTTTTGTTTTTTTTTTTTTTTTGATACAAAAGAAAAATGGAAACCGGGACCCCTAGTAGAGGCTAGGGTTAGAGATACCAAGGACGGGGGAGAGGGAAAGAAGATTGGAGGAGAAGTAGAAGGAGAACTGGTCGGGGAAGCAGTAGAGGAAGGTGCAGAGAAATAGGGAGAAGAGAGAAGAATCGGGGGAGCAGGGGAGGTGGGTAATAGAGCGGTTCCCACAGAAAAGGAGAAGCTAGGGACCCTCCAAACTCCCTACCTGTGGGGCAGCTCCCAGCGGCGCCGCGGGCAAGGGATTATCCAGCAGGTCCATCTGGATCTCCTGCGCCACCACCGCTGTCGCCACCGCCGGGATGGGAGGCGACTTGGACATGTCACTTTGGACCATTGGAGAAAAGTCAGCGAGAAGAGAGGCAGGCTGCCAGCCGAGATCCTCCTTTTAAGCCCCGCGGTCCGGCTCGGGGTTCCGCGGTCCAATTCCGGTGTCCCGCGGTCCGGCTCGGGGTTCCGCGGTCTGGTTCAGGGCTTCGAGGTCCGGTTCAGGGTTCCGACGTCTGCCTGTCCGCTCCGCTCGACGTTCGGAAATCTGGGTCGGGCGCCAGGTGCCTGGTCCGCTCTCCTCAGGGTTTTGCGGTCTGGCTTGGGGATCCGTGGTCCGGCTCCGGGCTTCGCCGTGCTACTCAGGGCTCCGTGGTCCGGCTCCGGGCTCCACTAGGCGCTCAGCTTCTGCGCTCCCGCGCAGGCTGCGCTGCCCCGCAGCGCCCCCAGCGCTCTGCCCAGCGAGCGCTCCCCACTTGGCCACCCTCAGGGCGCGGGACTCAGCCGTGCCATTTTGAAAAGCGAAAGATCCGAAGGGACTAGAGGTAGAGGTTGCCCGGAGCCGCGAGGGGCCCGGGAGACTGGAGCGAGAGAGAGATCCCCTCCTCTTTTCAGCAGCTGCCTGAGCGGCTGCTTTGCCTCGCTTCCCTGGCCGGCTCCAGGGACGAAAGTGAGGGAGCTCAGAGCCGCTGCTGAGCCAGGCGGCAGCAACAGCAGCAGCAGCAGCAGCAGCAACAACAGCCGCCGCCTGGCAGACCCAAGCCAAGGAGGAGGGAGGGAAGAGGGAGAGCGAGCGAGCGCGGGAGCGAGCCGCCGGGAGGGGGAGGCGTCGCCAAAAGAGGGGACTCACCCTAGGAAAAGTTCCTCCCGAGTAGGCGACCGTCTCGCGAGCTTCAATCCTGCCCTATCCCCTACGCCCTCCCCTGCCTCTACTTACCACTGCCCGCGCCAACCCTACGTCCTTCCCCTGCCTCTACTTACCACTGCCCGCGCCAACCTTACACCCTCCCCTGCCTCTACTTACCACTGCCCGCGCCAACCCTACGTCCTTCCCCTGCCTCTACTTACCACTGCCCGCGCCAACCCTACGTCCTTCCCCTGCTTCTACTTACTTCTGCCCGCGCCAACCCTACGTCCTTCCCCTGCTTCTACTTACCTCTGCCCGCGCCAACCCTACGTCCTTCCCCTGCCTCTACTTACCACTGCCCGCGCCAACCCTATGTCCTTCCCCTGCCTCTACTTACCACTGCCCGCGCCAACCTTACACCCTCCCCTGCCTCTACTTACCACTGCCCGCGCCAACCCTACTTCCTTCCCCTGCCTCTACTTACCACTGCCCGCGCCAACCTTACACCCTCCCCTGCCTCTACTTGCCATGCCCCCGCCAACCCTACGCCTTCCCCTGCCTCTACTTACCTCTGTGCTTGCCAACCTTGCCTGGGCCCCTGTCTCTACTTACCACGGCCTGCGCTATTACAAAACTGCTGCTGGCTGCAATAGCAAGATTGTGTGTGTGTGTGTGTGTGTGTGTGTGTGTGTGTCTGTGTCTGTGTGTGTGTGTGTGTGTCTGTGTGTGTGTCTGTGTGTGTGTCTGTGTGTGTGTCTGTGTCTGTGTGTCTGTGTGTCTGTGTATTTTGGGGGGCTTCTCCTAAAGTACTCACAAGGTCCACGGCTCACCACCCGCGACCTCATGGGCCTCGGATTAGGGAAGGATTGCCAAAGGGACTCGGGGAGTTAGCTAAAATTGTAAATAGAAGAAGCACATCAGGAACACGAATCAGGGAAACCGGGAATCTAATCCCACCTCACACCAGCTGTGTGAAGTTAGTTGGGCAACTCATTTAACCTCTTTGGGCCTCAGTTTCCTCAAATGTAAAATGAGGCGTCTGATTCAATGACATTACCTTTGGATCACCGGCATAACAAGCATCAAGACAACACAAGGATTTTTTATTTTTATTTTTAAACTAGTTCTAGTGACTTAGATTGTTTTAGGAAGGAAGCTGTTGGTGAATTACCAGACAAGAAAGGTAAATAAACACCAACACTTAGGACCTGACCCAGTTCAGTTGGACTTCGGATCCAGAACTTATCCCACTATTTTCCCAATCACACCCAAGTTCTTTTATTGCACTTTAAAATTCCTATTAAACCCAAACTTTGTTATTCTAAAGATCATCACTGCCTGTCATTACCATCCCTCCAGACCATCATGACCATGCAGTCCTAGCAAAGGTCAAAATGTTTCATGGTTGTGGTTGGGGAGGCTTTATACATTTTAAACACTGGGGCTGAAGTTTAAAAAAAAAAAAAAAAACCTCATTCAAGAGAACATGAAAGCCTAGATTTTGGCCAGGGAAAAGCAGCTATGGCAAGAGTCAAGGTTGCTTCATTTAGAAAATTCCTTTCAGAAATTCCTAGCATATCACTTAGAGCATTGTGTGCACTACAGGTCAAATCCCACAAAAACAAATACCATTACAATGCAAGGCCCTGGATCACAAGATTCCTGAGTTGTATTGTGAGTTTTTGATGAGAGGAAGGGCAAGATTCTGGGTTTGTATGCTGGAAGATACATTTTGGAGTTGTCTTTGTCACCGAGAGGCTAAAGAACTTACTAGTTAACATATGGTAGTCAGATTTGAGGCCCAAGTTTTCCTGACTTGGAAGTTAGGAGGTCTAGCTATTAGACAATGTAACTTGCTATGGCCATATTAAACAATAGACAGTCATTTGAAATGTAGAATAATAAACCTCACAAGCCCAGACTACTGCAATAGATTCATATTTAGTCCTGTCCCCAGCCTCACCTATCCCTCCTTGACATAGCTACCAATTTGTATTACTAAAATCTAGCTCTGACCATTCATTGCCTTGCTCAAGAAACTTCAGGGGCTCCCTCTTGCCTCTTGGCTGAAACACAAACTCTTGTTTGGCATATTAAATCCTTGACAATCTCTTTCCAATCTATCTTTCCAGTCTGATTTCACATTATTCTCTGTCATGCATTCTTTGCACCAGCCAAACAGGCTTATTTGTTATTTCTCTTACGTGATATTTCCATTTCTTGTCTTTCTCTATGCTTTTGCCCACACAAGCTGTCACCATTCCTGGAATGAACTACTTCTTCACTCAGCCCTTTGAAATCCCAAGCTCCCTCCATGGCTCACCTCAAGTCATGTCTTCCAGAGGAGACCTTTCCTGAAAGTTTAAATTATTTTTTAAAATCTACATATATTTTGTTTTTTACTTAGAAACTGATCATATTTTCTCCATCTCCTGTAGAATATAAATTTCTGGAGCACAAAGAACATTTCATTTTTTTTCATAGTGTTGGATTCATAGAAATATTTTATAAAATAATGGAATTCTAATCAAGCTATTTGAAATTCTAAATAATAATGCTGTTAAAGTGCTTCACTAAATATATCAGCAAATTTGGAAAACTAGGCAGTGGCCATTGGATTGCAAAAGGTACAGATTACATCCCAGTTCTACAGAAGGGCAATGTCAAGGAATGTTCAAATTACTGAACAACAACTGCATTCATTTCACATGCTACCAAGGGATACTTAAGATTCTGCAAGCTAGTTTCAGCAGTATATGAAGCAAGAACTACCAGAAGGGCAAGCAGAGGAACTAGAGACCAAATTGCCAACATTCACTGGATTATCGAGAAAGCAATGGAATTCCAGAAAAACATCTGCTTCTGCCTCATTGTCTACACTAAAACCTTTGATTGTGTGGATCACAAGAAAATGTGGCAAGTCCTCAAGAGATGAGAGTACTTGTCTCCTGAGGACCCTGTATTTAGGTCAAGTAGCAAAAGGCAGAACGGAACATGGAACAACTGATTGGTTTAAGATTCGAAAAGGAGTACAAGGCTCTATATTGTCATTTTATTTATTTAACTTATATGTAGAGGACGTCATGTGAAATGCTAAGCTAAATGAATCAAAAGCTGGAATTCAAGTTGCTGAGAGAAATAGCAATATTCTCAGATATGCAGACAATATACTTTGATGGCAGAAAATCAAGAATCAGAAGTCTTCTGATGAGAGTGAAAGAGAAGTGTGTAAAAGCTGGATTGGAACTAACCAAAAATAAACTAAGATCTTAGCAACCAATCCTGGCAAATAGGAGAAGAAATAGAAGCAGTATCAGATTTCATATTCTTGGGCTCAAAGATCACTGTAAGTGGTGAGTGTAGCTAGGAAATGAAAAGATCCCATGAATTATAAGCAAAGTTGAGATCTGAACAAGGATTCTTTGAATTCAAATCAAATATCCTTTCTACCACAAGATTTCCTCAAGATTACATAGCTGATAGGTGAATAGACTACTCAAATTCAGGTTGAATGAAGTTTTCTGCTCCATCTATTTTTATTAATACTTATAAATCATTGATATCATAAACATTCTCCATTCTTAGAATATCTAATCTTGACTCAAACTTTCTTTAATTTGTAAGGGACCTAGAATAAACACTCATGAAATGTTATTTCAATAGGAGGAAACAACATCATGGGATATATTAATACTACACAGAACTGTGAGCATTATCTATCTAGTCAGTCCTAAAATATCTCTTTATTCTGTATCCTAGAGCCACAGATGAGACCGAAAATTTGATAAGTAAACTTAATTCTTTAAACGTTAAAAGTTACACACATACAAGACAGTCCATTAATTATGGATGTACATTCAGCCAAAGCATTCAGCTACAGGTGACTAACTTGTTTAAATTGCTTGTCAGAGACAGTGTGTTCACTAGAAATTACAATGGACAAGCATATTCTGAGCATTACTAATGCTCTGAAGTAAGAAGAGGAGCTGGTAGGGAAAAATGGCAGGAAAAAAAAAAAAAACAGAACTTCTTTAAAGATCTTCTGCCTTCATTCCATTTACTCTAAACTTAGTTTAGAGAGGAAAAAATAAGTGAAATGAAGGCACTTGCCCAACTAAGTCAAAAAATGCTTGCTTTTCATTTAACTTAGATAGAGCCCCTTAAATCTGGCTTGTAGTTCAGAATCTTGATCATTGCTAAATCATTTTTCTAAGGGCTTACCTATTTTGTAGTTGTATATAACTTGATATTTTCTCAAAAGTTTGCCGTTCATAAACTTGCCATATAAAGTAGATCAGAAGGAGACATTTAAAGGCACATATATATCCCATTTTAAAATCTGTTATCACTCTATAAAGAAGTCACTTCTTGATTTTGATTTTATTTTGCTAGGAGTACAATATGTGCTTTAATCTACATGATATTGGTATAACTTTCCAGAGAACCCTAGCCTTCTGGAAAGTCTTTTGAGGGGAGAGAGGATAGTTTGTTATACTGAATGCACTTTAGCAAAATCCATACTGGTAAAAAGCATAGTTGTGTGCAAATATCCAAGAACTCAAATGAAATAATACTTTCTCCTAGCTTATCATTTGTTACCCCTTCATCACTCCTTGAAGATTCAGCTTCCTCCTGTCTCACCATTGAGTCCTTAATAACTTTTTTTTCATACCCTTTCTTTGATTCTCTCTTCCTATACAGAGAAAAGCCAGGCCATCAAACATATTCATGTATTGGCTAGAGAAAAGACCGGTTCAAATGTTGTCTCTGACATATGCTTGTGTTGTAATCTTGTCACAATATATCAGTGCTGTCAGGTAGCCTTCTAAGATAATAAGTTGCAGAGAAGAGATGTGGATGTGTATTGGTGAAAATTTCTTCCTTCCTAAAAAATGTCATCCACATCCAGAGAACTATGGAGACTAAATGTGGTTCAAAGCATAATATTTTCATCTTTTTTGTTTGTTTTCTCTTTTTCATAGTTTTTTTGGTCTGATTTTTCTTGCACATGACAAATATGGAAATATGTTTAAAAGAATTGCACATATTTAATATATATCAGATTGCTGTCTTGGAGAGAGGGAGAGTAAGGAAGGGAGGGAGAAAAATTTGGAACACAAAAGTCTCGCAAAAATGAATGTTGAAAACTATCATTACATGTATTTGGAAAAATAAACTACTATTGAAAAAAATTTCTTTCTGAAATTTTCCCTAGACCAATGAAATCTAAAATCTAGCCCCTGTCCATAGGATATTGGAGCTTTAAATTAGAGCTAGAAAAAACTTTAGAAAAGGGCTTTGAGTCTAACCTTTTAATTTTACACATGGATAAGTTGAGGCTGAGAAGTTAAATGATATGCCCAGTGATTATCCTGGTTTTTTTTTTCTCTTTTTCTTTAAGATCTCTTTTTCTTAGAATTACAGGTTTTGAGCTAGAAAGGACCTGGTAGACCATATAGTCAGCATCCAGTTTTACAGATAAAGAAACTAAGATTTTTAGAAGTTAAGTGATTTGCCCATCACATGGATGACAAAATGTATGTCAGTACATACTCTGATGCCATATATAATGTTCTTTCCACTGTGCCACAATGTCTATTAAACCTCTCGCTTTTTTAATTTATTAATTTAGTGGCCTGAATCATTACTATACCAACGAGGGCTATTATTAAGGAATTGTTGGTCTGTGGGATTTGAAATATACTTACTGGAAATGGTGATCTAAAGAAGCAAAACACATAGTTTTGCAAAAATTCTCTCTTACTCCCAACAAACTTGCAGTACCTGAGGCTAAGAGCAACAATTCTTAGCCAGTTCTTTTAGTGAAAGGGGATTATAATTTTGTATGCTTGGAGTCTCAGTGGACACAAAGCATTTTGGGAAAGGCTTAGAAATTTAAATATATTGTAGTATGTCCATTTTCAGTGTTTTCTTTTGATTGGGATAAGGATGGGTCTTATGATTTAATTAGCATACAGAACTCCCCTCCATCAGGATAGATCAGCACATTCTTTGCTAATTACCATCTTAGAGTTAAGTAACTTGTCCAGGTCACATAGACAGAATGTGTAAGAGATGGGACTTGAACTCAAGTTTTCTTCTTTCCTTGATGCTGACTCTTTGATGAACTTGTCATTTGTTTTTCTTTGATTAAAGCAATCACTATATCAGGTGCCATAAAAGATCTTATCCTAAAAAGCAAAACACCAAACAATTTCCAGTAAGTATTAAATATTGCCCTTTCTGGATCAAGATAGGGATTGGAATATGAACCCCAAAAACAATGCTATTGTGAAATTCCCTGAACTATAGTCAACTGGTGTACAATGGTGGACTAATACATTATTTTTTTCTCTCCTGAATTTCTCCAGCCTTGATTGGTTTGTTGAATAACATGGGTCTGACTTCACTACCACCTCTAACTCTGACTAAAGATCTTTTTCCTAAGATTTTATTCAATTTTTAAAAAATCTAGATTCCCTGAGGGGAATATACTTAAGCTTAGGTATTATAGTACTTTGAGCCATCAAGACCAAATTGTAGTAACTTAAAGAACTGAAATATTTGGATTGAAAAATTAAACTTTTCTTTTCCTTGGATTTTGTGGGATCATACATCACAATTTTCAACTAAGTAGTATTTTGTTGTTGTACAGTGGTTTTCATTCATGAGCAGTTTTCATGACTGCATTTTGGGATTTTCTTGGCAAATCTATTTGCTATTTTGCTATTACTGTCTCTAGCTAATTTTACAGATGAGAAAAGTGAGTCAGACAGGGTCAAATGATTACCTAGGCTCATTTAGCTAGTAAGTATCATATTTGAACTCAAGAAAATGAGGTTTCCTGACACCAGGCCTAGCATTCTAGCCATTGTGCCAACCAGCTGCCCAAATAGTGTTTACTTCCCACTTATGTACCCTTGAAAGCTCAATATTAAATTAATAAAACCAGTGTTTTTTTCCCACTTGGCAGATGATGTTTTACATGAAAATTTCATAATAAATATCTTTGATTACATGATAGTCACTTCCTGGAGTCCAACTTTCAAGGTATTGAGTGAATAGTAATCCTCACATTATTTTCATGAGGTAAAAATCAATAATTCTTCAAGTGAAAGGAAATCATAACAACTGTTCTTAAAATTGCAAATAAACTAAGCCTAGAGAAAAATTATAGAATTTTGTGTTCTCAATTTTCAGCATCATGAACTTCGGTAGTTCAACCACAAAGATGATTTTAAATTTTGGAAAATAATAGTCATAAGAAAATGTTCCACTCAAAGTCTACTCAATGACTCATTATGGCATCAAGTTGAATCTGGGTCTTAGAGTATTACATTAATGATACAAAAGCTCTGGTGTATCCTAGAAAGGCTTTGAATCTAAGCCCTGTCTGTAAAATGTAATTTCCCTGAAGATAAGAACTATTTCCTTTTTCTCTTTCATTTTCCAGTGCTTAGCATGATTCTTGGCACAAAATAGACCCTTAAGAAATGCTTGATCAGTTAGCTAGCCTAACTACAGGTAGAGAAGATCTTTATCAGAAAGTTGGACGGTATGGGCAGCAAGGTGGTGCAGTGGGTAGAGCACCAGCCCTCAAGTAAGAAGGATCTGAGTTCAAATCTGATCTCAGACACTTAAAACTTCCTAGCTGTGTGACCCTGGGCAAATTACTTAACCCCAATTGCCTTATGAATGGTAGATGATGAATTATTTTTGATGTAGACTTGTAACGACCATCTGCTGAAAGAGAAAGGAGTTGTCATCCAATGAGGTATGGGGGTAGCCAATACATTAGAGTAGTCATAGAATCATCCATACTGAAGTACCGAATAGAAAAATGCTAACAACCTGGAACTTATGCAACCATGAGATTTTATAATCAATCTTTAATTGTATAAAATTTTGTGTAAGGTACAAAAACTTTTCTCTATCTCTCCTAAGGACAGAAGAAAAGGATGTACAATAGAAGGAGGGTTTGGGATTAAATAGACAGATGGATTTCTGGATTTGCTGTCAAGAAATATTCTTTTGATTTCCTTACTAATGCACACCTGCCATTCTCTCCTCTATTGACCTCAGAGAGTGAAAGCTGTTTACAGCAAAAATTGATTGTTAGGAGAAAGATGGAAATACGTGGAAGAGCTGAAAGTATTTCTGAGGACACAGGAATTATTAACATGACCTAATTTCCCTTTTGAGTCAGTGATTTATTGGAAATAGGGTCTGAACAGCTTCTTTGCTGAGTATAATAAGTACTCAGTAAATCCTTCTTCTGCTTCCCTCTTCCTAGCCACATAATCCCTCATAGTCCTATCCTCATCAAAATGAACAGAACACTGGTTATAGAGTCAGAAGAGACTACTTGCTAGTTGTGTGACCATCAGTAAAGTCGTTTTATTTCTCTGAAATTCAGTTTTCTCACTTATAAAAATGGGTATATAATAATATCCCAAGACAGCTAAGTTTTGAATTTATGAGGATCTAATAAGTTCATAATTAAGAAAGTAAAATGTTTTGCACACGTTAAGATATTATATAAATATCAAATGTTTTTTTTTCCCTTTATAGAGAAAGGGATGATAAAGTAGATACAGCTACTTTACTACTCAACCTCAATATCAGATTCTATAGCATGTGTTTGGTCAAGAGTTACAACTACTTACAGGTTTGTTTTGGAATGGTGATGATACACAGAAATGTTTTCCACTACCTGATGATGTACACAAATTGTTCTTTCTGTTTCTTTGTTTCTTTCTTTCTTTCTCTCTTTCTTTCTCTCTCTCTTTCTCTTTCTTTCTTTCTCTCTCTCTTTCTTTCTTTTTCTTTCTCTTTCTCTCTCCCTCTTCCTTCCTTTTTTCCCTCCTTCCTTTTTCTTGCACAAGATGACTAATATGGGAATGTTTTCTATAATTGCACATATATAAGCCACTTTAGATTGCCTACCATCTTAGGGAGGGAGTAGGGGTGGGAGAGATTGAATTTGAAATCCAAAACTTAAAAAAACAATGAATATTAAAATTGTTTTGACATGTAATTTTTTTTTGGTGGAGTGTAATTAGAGGAGGACTAGGGGTTCTAAGATATTGAGTTTAGGAGGTAGAGCATTCTACTCAGTCTATAAAGGTTTTACATATATATATATATATACATATATATACAGGATATATAGTGTTCTAACTGTTCCACATGAGGAAAAGCAAAAGGCCATTTTGGATAAGTGATAGTGCTGATAAAGAGGAATAATATATCAAATAATATATCAAAAATAAGTTGGACCTAGGTGGTGAAGGACTTTAAATGAGGTCAGGGTTATTGGGAAACACTGTAATTAACTGAGTTGTAGGTTGACATGGAATATTTGTGCTTCAAGAATATCATTATATTAGCACTTTGGAAGATGGATTAGAGGAGGAAAGAAATGAAGTAGTATGAGGGATAACCTATAGACAAATCACATGGCATTCAGGCAATATTGAGAGACATTGGTAATATCCCTCTCTCTCTTCCCACCAACATTCACACTTCCTGACTATTAGATGGAGTCTCCCTGTGACAAATTCATGAGAATGAAATGGAGGAGTCCTGAAGTGAATTAAGAGTGGGTAGCTTGAAATCTGCACTGTTGGAGGGAAAATCTGTATCAGTGAGATGACAAAACATTACAACAATAAATAAAAAGTTTTAAAGGTAGTAAAAATGCTTTTTATTACTATTTGTACAACTCTTCAGTCAAAAATAATAAACATCACTATCCATAAAAATTAACTTTCAGGATTATTTTAGTCTTTATTATAAAACAATATGAAACTCAAATACAGAAATGGAAAATTGGTGATTGAAAAAGAATCATCCTTCTAACCCAGCTCAGCTCTCAAATGCAACCTCAATACAAGAAATGTTATGATTCTTTTGGCCTATCTATTTTTAAATGTTCCCACCATTTCCACTAGCAGGCTAATATTTAGGAAAACACAACTGAGACTATCACAGTACATTTATTGACTTTCCTCTTATTCTCATGGGTATTTAGATATCATAATTATATTTTGTCAAATTATTTCATTTTGCATAAATTTTCTCTCATTAAAAAGTAGCTCTTTAACAAAAAAGATGGGGGAGAAATGGAAAAATGTCAAGGAAGAAGTAAAATAATTTAAACCATATGTCAAAATTCCAATGAAAATGTATTGCCATTTTAGAAATTGTCTTTCTTCCTCTTTTTAGTAACACATTCCTTAAATGTACTAACTTCTTATTCTGTAGTTATTTCAAGAGAATTTATTATTTAATAGCAAGATATATAATTAAAAATAAAATTTAAAATCTTAATTTTTTTCTGAAAGTAGACAATAGTTTAATAACTTCTTTGATCTTAGGTAAGTAATTTAAATTCTTTCAGCCTCAGTTTCCTCATCTGTAAAATGGAGATCATAATAATGCCTATCTCATAGAGTGGTTGTGACAATCAGACATGATAATATATGTAAAATGCTTGCAAACCTTAAAGTGCTATATGAATATTAGGTATTGTCATCATCAACAATCAATCAATCAATCATCATCCTATAATGGACTATGCTAATTTATAGAAGAGAAACAAAAATTCTCCTAAGCAATACTTTCAGGTTTGTGTTTCTTTCATTTTAGACATAAAGAAATCCATCAGACCACAAAAAACTAGTTCTAGCCCTATCTCTGTTTTGAAATAGTGGTATGAACATTTAGAATTCACATTTAGAATTCTGGACCTCCTCATCTGTAAAATCAAGATATTGGATTACATAATTTAATGTTCTCCAGCAGGGGGAAGGACCTCAGAAATAGTTTTCTAGTCCACCACTCTCACTTTATAGATAAGGAGGGAGATTGAGTGATTTGTTCAATGTCATTTAGGTAATAAGGAAGAGAGAGAAAATTTGAATCCCAGGTCATTTGACATATGATTGATTGCTATTTTTCCTGTACCACATTACCTCTTACACAGTGCAATTCTTTGATTCTATGAAAACATAAAGATATATAGACAATTTAAGTTAATAGCAAAGTAATGTGTTGTATTGTGATCAGTTTACACTTACTTTGGGAATACCCTCCTTGTGGAAATTGAACTTCTTTGGGGGGAAAAAGATGCTAAGTGATTAAATATCTTCACTCTGCATTCCAAAATAAAGTATCAGCCAGATAAAAGCCCAGCATAACAAGGTTTAATAAGAGCTTGCTTTCATGTGTGGTTAAGAAATATGCATGACATTTTCCTCAGAAAGATTCCTCCTGTTACAAAAAAGGGGGAAAAAAACTGTAATGAACAAACTATTCAGTGAGTTTATGAAATATTTTTACTTCATTATGCAAAGTATTAGAAAGGCCTCAACTCCTTAGCAATCCAGATGTCAACAATGAGTAGTTCTAGTAGTTGTTGAACCAAACAATGTTTAATTCTCATCCTTTTGAGAATGATTGAAATGTTTCTTCAAGTGGTATCCTGCTGTGCTTATGAATCATATTGCTTAGTAATAGTATATTGTAGCAAGGCAGATCTTTTTCATCCCAAAGCATCAAAATGCTTTGTAAACATGAATGAAATTTAACAATAATTTGGCAAACTGGCTTTATTCTGGACATCAAGGATGTCTTGAACTATTAGCTGTTGTCATTTAAATCATAAAAATGAAACAGATATAAAATGCTATGTGGTAATAACAATAATAATGCTTATACAAGGTGACTTTCATCCTAGAATTCTCAAAAATAATTAAAACCTTAGAGCCAGTGCCAGAGATATAACAAATAGATACCTGATAAATTTTTGTTTGCTTGACAAAAATGCATCCTCAAGCATACTCAGTGATTTTCTGCTATGGTATGAAATAAGAAAGGACTATTATGTTTAATTAAAACAATAGGTGGGGGAGGATTTAATTATTAGACCTTAATTATTGCTAAGATGTTTCTTTTTTTCACCAAACATATAAGATATAATAGATTCATTGATTCTCAAAGATGAGGTCTTGCACAAGTAATTGTACCTCATTGAGTCTCATTCAAATATGAGTGTTGGACTAGGAATGGTGACTATGGTAATGGATTGAAATTAGGAGGATCCAAGTACAAAATAGATTAGTTGTGTTTCTTTGGGCAAATCATTGAATTCCTATCTCATTTACAAAAAGGAGATGGAAGGTTAAACTTGACTCGTAGGTTCTTTTTCCTACTATATCTCAGATTTTGTGATTAGATAACTTTGAATTTCCCTCTAATCCTAAACCCTGTCATACTAGGAAGCAACAAAATAGAATCAGTCTAAAGCTAGGAGCCTGGTAGTAGTCTTCCTGGCCTAAAAAAAACAAAGGCAGACCCTCAGCAGCTTAGTCAGTGAAAGGAGGACACTGCACCCTCAGAAGTTTATTCAGCTTTCAGTTATTCATGATAATGGGACATAGGAAATATAAAAATAGATTAAATACACACATAATCAAAGAATTCACTTAAACAACACATTTCAAACATCTCTTTTACCATACTTTCCTCAAGTAACTGAATCAATACATTTGTGTTTTATAGCTAAATTATGTTCTGCAAGTTTTCTCAAGAACTGTTCCTTTATTTAGGGAACTGCATACCATATCCTTTCATGTTTTGAGTAGTTTATTTATTCCTTTTACAAGCTCAGTAATTTTTTTCTCAAAAAAATTTTTTCCTTGATTGCTGCTTTGTAAGGTAATAATAGGCACACATAGCCATAAATAGGAATTTTGGCACCTGAGACAAATTCAGTTGAGGAGTGGGGAGGTGGAGAAGGCAGTGTGACCTAGAAGTTATGCAGAGAGAGGGAGTGGGCTCTATTCAAGAGAATCTAGAATCAGGTCTTGCAGCACACAAAATGACCCTTGCTTTTCTGTTGGGTCTAGAAGAGGGCCCACTTAGAGGAGTATCAGGCACAATAAGTTAGAGGATCACTTGTTATGAAGGGGGGAAGAGCATTTTCCACATACCCAGTGTCTTGGGAACAACCCTAAATATGACTCTAACATATCAATGAAGATTTTTTTAAAAAAATCGATGGAAATGTCAGGATAAAGGTTTAATAAGAATGATAGCAATGTTTAAATGGGAAAAGCATTGAAGAAACCATTCATTAAAAAGGAATAAGAAGGCTAAAATGACAATTTTTCATATATACCATTGCATGTCTCCAAACATAGATTAAATGCCTTGTAAATATTCCTTGCTTGCTTAGTTAAGATATAGTAACACAAGCACTGAATAGAGTGATGCAAAGCCATGTAATTTATTTCTCCATCAATAATGCGCTTTTGACATCCAAAGTGACTAATAATCTCTTATATACCAAATCTTATGACCTTTTCTCAACCTGCATCCTTTTTGAGTACTTTGCTTCTTTTAGCATTGTTGACTATTCGCTCTTCCTAGAAGCTCTGTCCTTGTTAGGTTTTATGACACTGTTCTCTCATGATTGAAGTGCTTACTATTATCCTTATTATCCAGGTTCATAATCTGGGAGTCATCCTTAACTCTTCCCTTTCCTCACCCTCTCCTATATCCAATCAATTTTATTTTGCCTCTGAATTAGTCTCTCTGGTTCCCACTTTTCCCACTTTTCTATTCTCCTGTTTCTCTTCCACAAAGATGCCAAAGAGATATTAGAAATGTACAAGAAGGAGTGGAGCCACGATGGCAGAGTAAAGGCAGGGTCTTGTCTGAGCTCAACCTTCTCAATAATTTTAAATAATGACTCCAAACAAATTTTAGAGCACTAGAACTCACAAAAGGATAGTCAAAAAATTTTCCAACTTAGGTCAGAAGGAAAGGTCTGTTGCATAAGGTGGGAGAACAGCACAGTCCCAGTACAGGCTAAGCCAGCACATTCCCAGACCCATCAAATCAGGAATGGACCTTGGAGTCTCTGAATCAATGGCAATAGCACTGAGGTAAGACTGTTGCTTTAGCAATACTCAAATCTGGGACAAGGTTCTGCTCACAGTTCTAGGCTGAAGAAGAACACGAAAACACTCGAATTTGCAGACACAGTGGATTTAGGGCCCTTTTCATATTTCCAGGGTAGAAAAAACTGCCTCCCAAACTAGAGCACAGGCCAGGAGAGTAATAAACACCTTCTCCTTTATACCACCTAGGAAAAACTGAAAACTTATAGGTCCCTAGAAGGATTTCTGAAAACAGCTGCATAAAACCCCCAAAGTTTGAGACATTGCACCCTCCACCATGGAAAGAGAGCCCTACTTTAATAAAGAATTAAAAGTCAAGTAATAGACTGGGAAAATGAGCAAACAACAGAAAAAGATTCATAATGTACAAACTTACTATGGGGACAAAAAGATCAAAATACACACTTAGAAGAAGATAACAAAGTCAAAGCCCTTACATTCAAGACCTCCAAGAAAAATAAGAATTGGTCTCAGACCACAAAAAAAGATCAAAAGGGATTTTGAAAATCAAGTGAGGGAGGTAGAGGAAAATTTGGGAAAAGAAATGAGAATGGTGCAAAATGATGCAAAAAAAGAACAAAAAACTAAAAAAAGAGAAGAATGCCTTAAAAAGCAAAATTGGCCAAATGGGAAAGGAGATACAAAAGCTCACTGAGGATAATAATTCCTTAAAAATTAGATTTGAGCAAATGAAACTAATGATTTTATAAGAAATCATGAAACAATACAACAAAAGCAAAAGAATGAAAAAATAGAAACCAGTGTGAAATATCTCATTGGAAAAACAACTGATTTGGGAAAAAAAATCCATGAGAGATAATTTTAAAAATTATTGGATTTCTTCAAAGCCATGATAAAAAAAAAAGAGAGAGAGAGAGAGCCTACACCTCAGCTTTCAACAAATTATCAAGGAAAATTGCTTTTTTATTCTAGTACCAGAGGAGAAAATAGAAATTGAAAGTATCCAACAATCACCTCTTGAAGTAGACCCCAAGATGAAAACTCCCAGTCAAGGAGAAAATATTGCAAGCATACAGTGAAGCCACAGTCAGGATATCACAAGATTTGGCAGCTTCTAAAATAAAGGCCTGGAAGATTTGGAATGTGATATTGTAAAGAGCAAAATCAGCTACAACCAAGAATCATCTACCCATCAGAACTAGCATAATCCTTCAAGGGAAAAATGATATTCAATGAAATAGATGACTTTCAAGCATTTGTGATGAGGGAAAAAAAAAAACAGAGCTGAAAAGAAAATTTGACTTTGAAATACAAGACTCAGGAAAAACCAAAGCAGGTAATCAGAAAAGGGCTATCATAAGGGATTTAATGGGATTTATCTGTTTACATTCCTACATGGGAGGAATTTTCTCATTATTAGGATAGTTAGAAGAAAATATATATATATATACATGCATGCATACATATATATATACATGTATATATATGTATATACACACAAACAGAAGGCAGAGGTGTGAGTTGAATATGAAGGGATACTATCTAAAAAAAATAAGGGGTGAGAGAGTAATGTACTGGGAGAAAGGGAAAAGGAGAGATAGAATGGCATAAATTATTTGAAATAAAAAAGGTAAGAAAAAGCTTTTACAGTGGAGGGGAAGAAAGAGAGAGGAAAGGGGAATGAGTGAAATTTACTTTCATAAGAATTTGCTCAAAAAGGAAATAACATACCCACTCAATTGGGTATAGAAATCTACTTTACCCTGCATGACAGTAGGAGGGAAAGGAGATAAAAGAAGTGAGCAGGATGATAGAGGAGAGGGCATATGAGAGTAGAGGGTTGTCAAAGTCAAAATACTTTTGAGGAGGGGCAGGGTGAAAGGACTGAGAAAGTAAAATAAATAAGAGGAAGTACAGTTAGCAATAGTAATTGTGAAAAGAATTTCGAAACAAGTTTATCTGAGGAAGACCTCATTTCTCTCTCTTTTTTTAAAGAACTCATTTCTTAAACATATAGGGAACCAAGTCAAATTTATAAAAATAAAAAAGCCATTTCCCAAATGATAAATGATCAAAAAATATGAACAGCTTTCAGAAGAACTAATCAAATTAATTTTTAGCCACATGAGAAAAATACTCTCACTATGGATTGAGAAATGCAAATTAAAACAATTCTGATGTGTCATATCTATTAGATTGACTAATGGCTCAGAAAAGGAAAATGACAAATCTTGAAGGCAATGTAGGAAAACCAAGACATTAATGTATTGTTGGTGCAATTGTGAACTTATTCAACCATTCTAAAGAGCAATTTGTATCAAAAAGCTGTCAAGTTATGCCTAGCCTTTAGTTTGACAATAGTATTTTTAGACTTATATCCCAAAAGGGATTTTTTTTAAAGGAAAAGGAATCTATATGTACAAAAATATTTATAAGCTCTTTTCTCAGGGCAAAGAATTGGAAATTGAAGGGATGCCCATCAAGTGGGCTATGACTAAATAAAATATGGTATGTGATCATGATGGAATACTATTATTCAATAAGAAATGAACAGGATGCTGTCATAAAAATCTGAAAATACTTCCATGAGTTCATGGAAAGTAAAATGTACTGTGTACAAAGAAATAGAAATATTGTGAGATATACTGTAAATGTCTTAGTTTTTCTCAAGCAATATAATGTTCCAAGACTATTCTGAAGGACTTATGATGAAAAATGCTATCCATGTCCAGAGAAAAAGCTGATTGTGTCCGAATACAGATTGAAGCATACTTTTTAAAAAACTTTATTTTTCCTAAGGTTTTTTTTGGGGGGGGAGGGAATTATGTTTTTTTTTTCACAAAATGACTTATGGAAATTTTTTTTTTGTATAACTTCATATGTGCTTTCTCAATGATGGGAAAGGGAAGTGTATAAGGGAGAGAATCTGGAAATCAGAGTTAAAAAAGAAATGTGAAAGAGTTTTTTACATGTACTTGAGCAAAAAATAAAACTAAATAAAAAAGATGTATAGGGAGAAGCAAAATAATATTCTTAGGGAATGGATGTAACCACATTACTCACTTGCTAAAATATCGTTAGCTGTTCTTACTAACTTTAAGGATGAATCACAAACTCTTCCACCTGTAATTTAAAACCTTAGACAATGTTGCCACAACCTAGTTATCCAGTCTTATTTTCATGTGGCCTAATTCACATACTTAGTGATCAAGCTAAATTGTACCATTAACTATCCCCTAAAATTGACCTTCCACCATCTACCTCTAAACTTTCACAGCACTGTCTGTCTCTCTCTGGAATGAACTTTTTTTTTTCATCTTTGCTTTTTAAATTTTCATCTTTCTTTTAAACTCAATGTCAGTTAAGATTTCACTCTTTTCTCTGAAGCCCTCCCCAAAGTGCTCTCCACTGTCTCAAATGACTTTGTATTTACTTGTTGGTAATGACCTCTCTGAACTTAGGCAGGCAGGTCCTCACATAACAGATATATTTACACGTTGTCTCTGTTTATATCTTGTATCCACCCAGTAGAATATAAACATCTGGAGCACCCAGACTGGTTTGTTTTTGTCCTTGTGTACTTGCTCTAGGTCTTAAATTGGGAGTATACTCTAAGAGACACTTAATAAAATTTAAAAATCTAGAGTCAGTGCCTGATGTATAATAAATAAATATAATAAGGTTTTCTTGAATTGAACTAAATGTAGCTGGCTGAGTTTAAGTAATATGTGAACAGGTCCTTTGTCCAGGATGTTGTCCTTGAGTCTCATCATATTAAAGTGGTCAGCCTGAAAGAATATTGCAAAGTACCAAAGATACCCAGAAGCGTATCATTAGAGAAAGTTGACCAACAACTACTCCCAAAACAAGACAAGGGCTGGCTTCTCATAACATTCAGTTCTAGATTGGAGTAATGTTTTTGAAGTCTCTTTTGACTAAGAGATTCTAGTTATAAGATTAGTCACATTGAAGACATGTCCTCTCTCAGTGATAACCAAGACAACACATAACAAATTGTTTTAGTTGTCTCTTTAAATTCTCTCTCTCCTTAATTAGATTGCTGCCTTATGGGCTGTTTCTATTTGTCATGCACAGTATTTCACGATGGGTTGGATGAATAGTAACAGCCCAATAAATGCTTTAAATAAATGTTTTAAAAACATAAGTGAAAACAGAACGGATAGTTCAAAAGATTATGGTTTAGATCTTAAATATTTACAATGAGTAACCACCAGCAATTCGATTAGAATATACATATGTATATATATACATATATATATATATATACATTAAGAAGTAGGATTGTATTAAAATCCTCCTCAAAAGATTCATTAGGACACAGAAGTAACCTGTTTGTTTTTTTTTTTTTCTCTAAGGATACTAGTACAGATCAGAAGCTCTGTTTAAGTCCCACCCAATCAAAGAACCAGTGACAGATAATATGTTTGTTATCAGAGGACCAGCCCGCCTAGGTTCAGAAAGGTCATTATCAGGTAGTCCATAGTGGGTTGGATTTTCAGCCTACAGCTATAAAAGGAACTCAGATAAAATGCAAATGAAATTGATAAAATCTTGGATCCCAGAAGAATTGGTGTGAAAAGAGAATCAGCTCGGATATGACAAATAAACATCTCCTCAGAATAATTCCCAGGAATAATGGAGGAAGGGATGGGGGGAGGGAGGAACACCAAGAACAGAAAGCTTTCTTAGAAATACCTCTCTATTGCATAGTAAATATACAAACTATTTGAAGCATTTAAATAAAATGTGTTGACATCTTTGAAAATACACCAGAATTTTTGCATTAGTGCAACAAATCAGGGTTTCTTAATTTTTTTCCTTCATGACTCCTTTTCATCCAAGAAATTTTTGTGTGACTTTGGATATATAGTTATATAAAATGGATATACAAATCAAACATTTGCTGATAATAAGTCATAATTTCATCTCCTCCACACTCAATTATAAGATCCTATATGGGGTCATGACCCACAGTTAAAGAAGCTAGGCACCAAATGAATCTTCAGAATCATATATCCAGGGGCCCTATTAGAAAGGAAATGTGGTGCAGTGCTGTACTTGGAGCCAGGGAGACTTCTGTTCAAATCCTGCTGTGTGACCCTTGGCAAGTAGCAAGCTTTCTGAACCTCAGTTTCTTGATCTGTAACATGAGGGTAGTGGACTAAGTGACTTCTAAGATCTCTTTCAACTCAAAATTTATGCTCTTATGATTTTTTCACATGCTTTGAGAATCTTGAAAAATACAATTATAGAAGCAAATTATGAATTTCTTTGGATATTAAAAATGTACAGGGAGCAGGTGGTATGAATCAGATCCTAAACACTCAGCTGCAATGTGTGAGCATCAAAGCTTAATAAAAACACCCCTAAGATCCTTGGTTGCGATGGGAGATAGAGTGTAGAGTTCCACCGGGGATGTGGGAGTGTGTAAAACCTCCTTTGGGAGATAATGAAGTCCTTCGAGGTGCTTCTTAGCCTAGAAAGCAAATGACTCTTAAGCATGAATCCCTCTTAAATTTAAGTTACTTAATGAAGCTTTATTGTAGAAGAATGTTACCTGGCAAATGGAATGAATGCATGGGACCCCCCCCCCCAAAAAAAAATTGGGAGCTGTAGTCATGGCTTATTCCACAAAAAGAAATGACTATCCTTGCCTCTTTAATGTTTGTTGTAGATCTGTAATGTCTTTTGTGTGATCCTCTTGGGAAATAGGTAGTACTTAAAAACATTGTGTTAGAGGTAAATGTTGCATTTTTTTCCTGGAAATAATATTCTGTCATATCAATTTTGTAGAGAGTAGATTCTTATTTCACCATTCTACTGAAACTATATCTTTCAATAAATTCTTCAATAGCTTCATCCAGTGATCTTTTTTTCATGAGCTTTTTAGAGTATTTGACCTTGTTAATGCCAACCTCTAACAATAGCTACAATAATTTCCTTTCTCCTTTCTTAGCTACCAAGACACTGGTTATCCTAGTTTTCTTCCTGTCCATTTGATGATGCCTTCTCTGATTTATAAAATCACAGAATTTCAGACTTAGAAGGTGACACTATTGACTAAAATTCTCACCATGAAACATCTGAGAAATGGTCTTTCAGTATTTTTTTTTTGAGATGTTCAGGGATGGGGAAACCATTGCTTCCCAAAACAGTCTCTTCTACTATGAATAGCTCTGTTATTGAGCTTTTCTTGACATCAAGCCTACATTTGCTCCTTTGCAGCTTCTAATCTAGGATATTCTTTATTTCTTTAACCACTTCCATAAATGGATTAACTTCTATGTATAAGGAACATCATCATTATCATCATCCAAAACTATGCTTCTTTTAAAAAAAATACTAGTTTGAATCAGATTAGGTCCTCACAAAACATATTTCAAAGATATCTGGGTATCTTGGAGATTTATCAATCAACACTGTTTTATGTCAGAATCATGATCTGAAATACAAAAAAAAAATCCAAATCCCTCTTTACCTAATTATAGAATTTGAAAATAAAACTTTTTTCAAGATCTTTTGAAAAGATTATTGTTCTGTGTGACTAATATTGAATCAAATGTAGTCTTTTGAAATTTAAAAAAATATTTCAGGTGAATTATACATATCTTTTACATCTTATCAGATGAAAGATGAAAGCCTCGGGGCTTTCATTGTTGCTATTATTGTTATTATGATTTGATAATTTGTATCCAGGAAAACTAAGAATATCATTAGCAAATAATATTGATTTTCAGACTCCCTTTTTCCCACTTTGAAATGATTTGGATATGAAAAGGGGTTTGCCACAAAAGGACTTAAAACAAAATGTTTCAAATGAAAATGGCAAAAATCCAAAAGACAAAAGCCTGTTAATGTAATTTTCTTAAATAAGTCCTGTGATCATATACTCGAGACTCAGTAACTTAAATATCATTCAAAAACCAATTCAATGAGTTCAAAGAGCCTCTTTTGAAGAGATCAACATTTACCTTAGAAATTGATGACTTTTATAATTTGTTGACTTGGTATCTTGCAGCTGATTCAAGATAACTTGAAGTCTCCATCCTTTCCACTTTTATTTCCATCAAAGATTGACTAAGCCAGATAATGGATGAATACTATATGAAAATAAAAATTAGCAAAGAAAATTCCATGGGGATGAAAACTTTCATTTACTATTTGAATATTCTATTTATAATATCTTGCTTATATCTTTTCTTTCACTTATCATGAGTTGCCATTGTACAACAAAGACTCCCCATTTCTTTCCTTTCTTTGTGTATGTTGCTATGTGTTGATTGATGCCTAACAATGCAAAACTACTTTGCAAAACTTAGGACAGCGTCACCATCATGCTCAGGGAGAACATTTGTACTCAAAGTAGAAGGTGCCCTACAAAAGAAGGTCCAGTTTCCTGAAAAAACAGTCTTGGAATTCAATACAAAATGTATTTTGTGTCTTACTCAATATAGTCTGAATGATATCAAATTCACTGAAGAACAGAGAAAGAATTCGGAAAGAGGCAAAAACAAACAAAAACACCAAAAACATATGGGTGCATCGATACAAGCAGACATTTCTTACATTCAGTAATTATAATTATATGAACATTACTTTAGAGTTTCCATTTATACCCAATTGGACTTCCAATGAATCTTAGATTTAATAACGGCAATGCTTTCCTCAAATTCTCTTGTATTTATTTTGTATATTATAACATATTCACATATACAAAGACAGTTTTAAAACTTAAGTTTTAAAAGATTAAGAATTGTTTCATTTTTGTCTTTGTGTCCCCAGTACCTAGCACAGTGTCTCGTACATAATAGGTATTTAATAAATAATTAATGACTGGTTGAAAGTGATTTCAAACTAGGTCCACTTTGAGATTTAGGGATCCAAAAGCCACTTTAAGGTGTCCTTTAAAAGATAAATGGTCAGTGGCAAACACATTAACTTCTTCATTAATTAGGAGCTGATATTTTAGAACCTCAAGATTCCACAATATCAGAGTACAAGTACATTTACTAAATAATAGGACAGAGAGTCAATATGATTAAACACCTGGGTAATTGCTGGAGAAGACTGGACATATATATAATAGAGAACTTTTTTTTCTCCCTCAAACTGTAGTTGACAGCCAATAAAATCATATTAAATTCTCTAGGCATTAATATATACATTGTAAACATTTATTTTTATACTTCAATTAATCTATGATTTATATGGGTATTTCCTCCAAGTGTTCAAATTCACATCATATCCTTTGTTATTTTCTTTCATATATTTGGGACATAGATTATTGACTCATATTACCAAATCTTTGAAAGTTGTATAATTTTTCAGAGATTAAAGGAATTAGAGTAGGTCATGAGGAAACCAAATTATCACTCTTTGCAGATGATATGATGGTCTACTTAGAGAACCCTAGAGAATCAACTAAAAAACTATTAGAATTAATCCACAACTTTAGCAAAGTTGCAGGATACAAAATAAATCCACATAAATCATCAGCATTTTTATACATCACCAACAAAATGCAACAGCAAGAGATACAAAGAGAAATTCCATTCAAAATAACTATCGATAGCATAAAATATTTGGGAATGTGTCTGCCGAGGGAAAGTCAGGATCTATATGAGCAAAACTACAAAACACTCTCCACACAAATAAAGTCAGATCTAAACAATTGGAAAAACATTAAGTGCTCTTGGATAGGTCGAGCGAATATAATAAAGATGGCAATACTACCTAAACTAATCTAACTATTTAGTGCTATACCAATCAAACTCCCAAGAGATTATTTAACTGACCTAGAAAAAATAACAACAAAATTCATCTGGAAAAACAAAAGGTCAAGAATTTCAAGGGAATTAATGAAAAAAAATGCAAATGAGGGTGGCCTAGCTGCACCAAATCTAAAACTATATTATAAAGCAGTGGTCACCAAAACCATTTGGTACTGGATAAGAAATAGAGTAGTGGATCAGTGGAATAGGTTAGGTTCACAGGACAAAATACTCAATGACAATAGTAATCTAGTGTTTGATAAACCCAAAGACCCCAGTTTTGGGGATAAAAACTCACTATTTGACAAAAACTGCTGAGATAATTGGAAACTAGTATGGAAGAAATTAGGCATTGACCCACACCTAACACCATATACCAAGATAAGGTCAAAATGGATTCATGATCTAGGCATAAAGAATGATATTATAAACAAATTAGAACAATGTAGAATGGTTTACCTCTCAGACCTGTGGAGGGGGAAGGAATTTGTGACCAAAGAAGAACTAGAGGTCATCATTAATCACAAAATAGATAAGTTTGACTATATCAAGTTAAAAAGTTTTTGTACAAACAAAATGAATGCAGACAAGATTAGAAGGATAGCAGTAAACTGGGAAAATATTTTTACATCCAAAGGTTCTGATAAAGGCCTCATTTCTAAAATATATCGAGAATTGACTCAAATATATAAGAATTTAAGCCATTCTCCAATGGATAAATGGTCAAAAGATATGAACAGACAATTTTCAGACGAAGAAATTGAAACTATTTCCGGTCACATGAAAAGGTGCTCCAAGTCACTATTGATCAGAGAAATGCAAATTAAGACAACTCTGAGATACCACTACACACCTGTCAGATTGGCTAAAATGACAGGAAATGATAATGATAACTGTTGGAGGGGATGTGGGAAAACTGGGACACTGATACATTGTTGGTGGAACTGTGAACGGATCCAACCATTCTGGAGAGCAATTTGGATCTATGCTCAAAAAGTTATCAAACTGTGCATACCCTTTGACCCAGCAGTGTTTCTACTGGGCCTATATCCCAAAGAGATTTTAAAGGAGGGAAAGGGCCCCACATGTGCAAAAATGTTTGTGGCAGCCCTTTTTGTAGTGGCAAGAAACTGGAAATTGAAAGGATGCCCATCAATTGGAGAATGGCTGAATAAATTATGGTATATGAATGTTATGGAATATTATTGTTCTGTAAGAAATGACCAACAGGAGGATTTCAGAGAGGACTGGAGAGACTTGCATGAACTGATGCTGAGTGAAATCAGCAGAACCAGGAGAACATTATACACAGCAACAAGACTATACAATGATCAATTTTGATGGACATGGTTCTCTTCAACAATGATGTGATTCAAACCAGTTGTTCAGCGATGAAGATAATCATATACATCCAGAGAGAGGCCTGTGGGAACTGAGTGTGAACCACAACACAGCATTTTAACGCTTTCTGTGAATATTTTCATGCATTTTGTTTTCCTTCTTAGGTTCTTTTTTCTTCTTCTCTTTCTAGATCTGATGTTTCTTGTGCAGTAAGGTAACTGTATAGATATGTATACATGTATTGTATTTGTCATATAATTTATCCTATTTAGCATGTATTAGATTACCTGTCATCTAGGGGTGGGGGTTGGGAGGAAGGAGGGGAAAAGCTTGGGAAAAAAAAAGTTTTTGCAAAGGTCAATGTTGAAAAATCACTCATATGTTTTGTAAATAAAAAGATTTATATATTAATAAAAAAGAAAGTTGTATAATTTTTCATGTGGGGCTACTGACTTTGGCGAAGGCCTTTCATTTGAACTCTGTCCTAGATATATTCTATGACAGTGGCAAATACTTTTGGTGAGCATGATATGTTTCTTTTTTTCTTGTCTCACTTTATTTGATGATCAGAGTTTTTTCAAACAGGATTCATTCCTAAAGTAGGAATCTTGGATGAGTTTTGAGTATTATTGGGATTATTTTCTTGTTAAAGTTTCAAGGCTAGTGAATCAGCACTTTTTTTAATAATCAAGTGAAAGTTTGGTGAGTAGACCAGAGGGTTGCTATATTAACAAATAGAATAATTTATGTACATAATTCTTGCTCATCTGAAATGGGAGGGAAGAACTAGCTGTCCAATCAGATTGGAGGAGGTACAAATTAGTGACCAAAAATAGATTTTAAAGCTTTTTGCAAGAAAATCAAAGTTCATTTCACAGAAGAAATCATTTCTTAATATAAGAATAAGAATAGGGAATAAGAAGCTGCTGGGGAAAATGAAAACAAAACCCCAAGAAAATTTAGTTGAACATAGAATACTATAATATCAAAGAAAATGGGGAATGGGGAAAAGCATAATGCTCTTTGTCCATATTTGCTATGAACATATGCAATGGGTATCATTGGGTTGCTCTATAATGAGGTGACATGAAATACAAGTCAGCTAGCTATGACTCAGCTAAACTCAGAGAGCCTAGGATTTCCCTCTCTATTTGGTTTGTGTTTGTCAGATAATTAAACAAAAACGTTTCCTAATATAAATGTTCACAAGTAACCTTACTTCTCCCTCTGCTTTGTTAGAAGTCTGGGTAAGCCAGAGGCAAGAAAACACTGCCAAAAGTCAAAGTGTTAGACTGAAGGTGGCAGGGAAAAGGAGAAACTGTTGCCATTTTCCTTCACTATGGTATAACTCCACTACATTATAACAAGGTTCATGATTATTACATGTATTTGGCCACAGATCAAACTGAGCCCCCTCAGATATAGAACTTTAAACAAAGTTTCCAGCAGTTAGCTTAAAACATAAATGTTATGCTCATTGCTCATAGGCAGCTAGGTGTGAGTCAGAAAGACCTGAGTGATCTGGTCTCAGACACTAGAAAAGAACGTCAGCTCTGTTTTCCTCAGTTTCCTCAACTGTAAAATGGGGACAATAATAGCATCTACCTTTCAGGGTTGTGAGAATCAAATTAAGCCCTGAACAGAATGACTCATAGTTGTTACTATGTAAATGCTATGTATCAACATTATGGGAGAGTTAGGTAGCACAATGGATAAAGCATTGAATCTGGAATAAGGAAGAATCAAATTCAAACCCTGTCCCATGCACTTACTAGCTTAATGACCCTGAGCAAGTCACTTGACCCTGTTTGCCTCAGTTTCTTCATTTGTTAAATGAGCTGGAAAAGAAAATGGCAAATCACTCCAGTATTTTTACCAAGGAACCTTCAAAAGGGGCTCATGAAAAGACAAACAGATCTGAAATGACTGAACATCGTCATCTCATTATTCAATAACACCATCACATTTAAATGTTCACCTTAATTCTCACTAATAAATAATATCATTTCTACCCTACTAGTTTCTCGTACTAAAAATAGAAATAACACTTTGAGGGGAAAAAAAGTCTTTCCTGACCTTCAGCTTCTCCAAGGTATTGATTGAATAGAATCTCTTGTTGAAAAAGTTTGAGGGCTATGATAGTTTTATAGATACAGATACACTTCATTCTTTTTCAATTAATTGTCAACAGACTTCAAATCTTAAAGACTTTTTTCTAATTCCTTCTCTAGAACCTTCAATCTATCTCCCAAGAGATAACAAATTCAAAACAAGCATGTCCTAACATCATATTGTTTCTGTCGACTGAGAAGATAATTTACCAAATAAGACTTCTAAGAATTATCACTTCCTGGCTTACTTTAACCAAATGTACTTTTGGATCATCTTTATAAGTTGTTTTTTTTTTTCTTTTTCTTCCATAGCCAAACCATTTTTCAAGGGAAATAAATAAGCCAAAGTGACAATAAGCTGAGGAATATTAGAAGGAATGAAATAAATATGAGCAGTCATCATTTTTTCCACTCTCATACACAAAGTCATTGTCAAGTCTATCCTAAGGCATTGTCAAGTCTATCCTACTTGCCTTATCCTTTGTAGGGGGGAGTAAGGACACTTATGAGGCTGCTTTCTGAAATGTAAGGGGTAGTATGGAATATTGTAGACAGAGCGTTAGACTTGAAGTCATAAAGACCTAGAAATCTGCTTCAGAAATTGGCTATGGAGCTATAAAGTGGACCTATAAAGAGCCTATAAAATGGAGGTCTCTTGACCTCCCTGATCTCCAACTGTGAAATGAAATAGTTAGTGACTTTGAAGGTCTTCAAATGTATGATCCTATGGTATTTTGAAGAGAGGAAACTTGCATGGGGGACAAAGTGTTACACTTAGAGATAGGAAGACCAGAATTCATATCTTGCTTCTAGTACTTACTTGCTAAGTGACTCTGGACAAATCAGAGTAGGACTCTCCTAAGCCTGAAAAATATCACAAGAGTTTTTGTGAGGATCAAATAACATAATATATGTAAAGCACTTTTTGTAAGCTTTAAAGGACTTTCTAAATGTCATTTCATTTTATGTGTTTTTTTCAAGACTGTCATGAGAATAATATGAAAGAAAAAAGAATTGAGAGTATTTTAGGGAGGCAAGATTGATACAGAAGAATAAATCTGACTATTAGAAAAGGAAATAAAAATGAAAATAGGACTGAGAAGAGATGATAGCAAATAAGTCATATTTATGAGTACTGTAGACTTTATAATTAGAGAAAGCTCAGTAAGTAGAAATCAAAGGATATTATTCTTCATCCTTATCCTGTGGTTTACTTTGAGTGCCTTTGTAGGGGTTAAATGCTTCTCTTCTTTCCCGGACGTCCTCTTAGTTCAAACACTGTTCTAGATAAATGTTTAGGCATTTTTACCTTATCAGTGGGTCAAAATACCTGCACTTAGCCTGCAGTACATATCCAAAAAAGGCTCACATTTGTGGTGTCATGCTTGCTATTTCTGATAGGAGAATATGTCAAATCCATTTTTCATTGGTCTCAGTGATCTAAGAGAGTCTTAGGAAAGAAAATAATTTTAGCAGAAATAAATTGAGAATGTTTCCTGTCTTTTCTTTTAAGATTTTGAGCCAGTTTTTTCTCCTGCTTAAACCATAACACAGAAGAATTTTAAAATGACAAAGAGCCTTTCAAATAACAATAACACAGTGTTTTAAGCTTTACAAAGCTCTTTACAAATAGTATTTTATTTGATCCTAATAACTTGGGGAGATATTATTATTATCCCAGATTTTACAGGTGAGGAAACTGAGGGAGAAAGAGGTTAAGTGAATTGCCCACAGTCACAAATCTAGTAAGTGTCTGAGATGGGATTTGAACTTGATGTTTTTCTAACTTCAGGTTCAATCCCTTACCCACTGTACCTCCTAGCAGCCTCAATAATCTGATTCAATCCCCTCGTTTCAATGATGAAGAAACTGGAATAGGAGAAATGTAAAATGACTTGGCCAAAGTTATATAGTTCTGAAATGGGGAGAATAGATTCAATTGTAGACCTGTAAGGTAACATTAAATGTACCAAATTAATTGCTTCTCATGTACTATCCTAATAAAGTTGTCCAATGTTTAATGGATTCATAGATTAGACACAAGAACAGCCTTTTTTCTGTTTTTTTTAACTTTACTTTTTTAAAGTAAAATGAAAACTATCTTTGCATGTATTTGGAAAAATAAAATACTACTTTTTTAAATAGTATTTTATTTTTCCAAATACATGCAAAGATAGTTTTCATCATTCATCTTTGCAAAACCTTGTGTTCCAGATTTTTCTCCTTCTCTCAACAAAAAAAAGTGAAAAGACTATGCTTTGATTCATTTTTCAGTCTCCCTAGTTCTCTCCCTGGATGCAGATGGTACTTTTCATCACAAATCTATTAGAATTACTTTGAATCACCTCACTGTTGAAATGAGCCAAGGCCCTCACAGTTGATCATCACATTATCTGAACAATCTATTTCAATAAAGACAAAGAGCCAGATTTCTTCCAAACATTAGAGGTGTAAAATTTCTCATGGTTTGAATTGCATTCTCCATTGAATTTCTTATCTTATTGAACTGGTTATCGATCCCAGGCTGTTACTAGTATGATATTTATTTCACAAATAGATTATGCTTATAAATCCATGACTACTCATGCATTACTGTTCTAGTCCATGTTCTATCACTTCACCCAAGGAATTGCTGGCCTTCCTCAAGTTCTTTTAACATTTTGAGAATACCCTTTGAGGACATGAGTTACTTGTTAGTTATTCTTCAGTTGCTATGGGATTACCCATCTTTTTCAACCATACATTTCTTTGATGACATCCTTTACACTGCTTTGCATATTTAATTTCTTGTCTATTAACCTCACCTTCAAAAATAGGCCACTATGATGACTGAGATGAAGCACATACTAATAAATGTACAACAACTAGTAAATGTAGAACAACTAGTTCTCCTGAAAGAATATGTTTATATATATATATACACATATATATACATATAATATTTTAAAGTGTCTCCTATTTATATAGATGTATGTATATGTAAATAGGAGACACTTTTAAGTTTGTATTATTAAATATTGTTATTATTTAGTATTATTATTAACATTTTCAGGTAAAATTCAAATAGAAACACTAAACTATTAAAAAAGGATCCCAAAAGTTCTATATTGACTTATAAAACTATATAATATCTGTTTTGTTGTATTTTTAATTATTTAAAAATATTTTAAATTACATTTTCATCTGGTTTAGAGGCATTTAGTAGGCTATGGTTTGACATTTCTGATCTAGATAATCAACAAACAATAGCATTTGACAATTGATTTGTAGCATTTGCAGATTTCTGAGGTGTAAATTGAACAATTTAACAAATGAATAAGCTAGTTCAAGCTAGTTCTAGTACACCATGGTGCAGATCAGGTGAAGAAGTTAATTTGAAGAAGGAGTCCTGTGGATAATGAGGCCAGTCATTCAGATGCCCCTATTGGTAGATAACATTTTGCTCATTGTCTCAAGCTTAGAACCATACACAGTCTTATAGAAGAGATTCATAACTACTAAAAAGAGTTTGATCTGACCTTCCATGCAGGAAAGGCCAAGTAAATGAAGAATGGTTAAGTTACTTACAACAAATTATAATTAACAGGAGTATTGATTAGTACTTACAAAGTTCTTATCAAAAATTGCTTAGAAAAAAAAACCTGATATATATATATAAATTTTAGAGGAAACTACTCTAGGATCTTTGCAAAGAAACTCCAAATAGGGTCATGAAGAATTGGACATGACTGAAAAATAACTGAATAGCAGCATATTATCACCTTTAAGGTTTACAATGTACTTCAAATATATTATCTAATTTGATCATCACAACAAGTTTGTGACATATTCTATGGATATTTTTATTCCAATTTTACAGAGGGGAAAACTGATTAAGAGAAATTCAGGGACTTGCCCCTGACCCCATAACTAGCAATTAGAAGTAATATTTGAACTCAGGTCTTTCTGACTCCAAGTATCACATTCTATTTTTTTATATCATACTACTAAAGAAATCTTTTTCTCTCTTTTTTTTTCCCAAAATTTTGAGGTCACAATTCTCTCCCTCACTCTTGCCCCTCCCCCACCCACTGAGAAGCAATATGACATCACTTAAACATGTGACATTATAAAAACTTATTTCCATTAAATGGATCTTTCGTTGAAAAAATACTATTAATGTTTTCAAGTAGAATTCTAGATTCAATGATAAATTCAACATTTTCTATCCTAGACTTGCCATAAATGTTATTAGGGGGAAAAAATTCTGATAAAAGAAAATTAGCTAGAGTTTTTCACAAAGAACAAAAGCATTAAACTATCAGTGATCACACTTCTTTTCCTGGAGTCAGAGAGAGAACACCACAGGAATTCTCAGTAATCAAAAAATTAATTAGAAATGTTCAGGCAGCGATCTAACACATTTTTTTTGTTGTTGTTGTTGTTGTTAAGATGGGAATAATCAGGTATCTTATTAGGATGGCTTCTTGGAGAGAATACATCTACAAAAGCTTTTAATGAAAAGCTGTCTATCAGCTCTAGAGGCAGAGGCAAACCCCGAATACCAAGAAAAGCTCAGGATGTGAAAACAGAAACTTACCTAAAAAAAACCGGGGAAATGTATATATGCAAATATTTACATATATTTCATACATATGCATGTGTGTATGCATGTGTACATAATAGTTGTTTAATATTATTAGGTTAAATGTGTTTACTGTCAAAGTCATGTTTAAAAAATTCTCAATTTGAATAAATATCAGGGAATTACCAATTCAGAACTGAAAAGAAAACTTCTAGGTCATTAAATCCAACCCTTTCATTTTATATGAGGACTTCCTCAAGGTGTCTCCAGGATTGGATCAAATCTACATTTTCTTGACTCCAAATCCATCATTCTATTCAGTGAGCTTCTCAATTTGTTATTTTCTCCAAAACAATCCCATAAACTCTGAATAGAAAATGCCATCTGCATGGAAAAAAAGAACTATGGAGATTGAATGTAAATCAACATATTTTCTATTTGTTTTTTTTTTTCTTTTCTCCCATGGTTTTTCCCTTTTGTTCTAGTTTTTCTCTTCCAACATGATTCATAAAGAAATGTGTATTTTAAAAGTTAATATGGATGTTTACCTAAAAAAACCCAGAACAATTAATAAAAATTGTTATTGTCTTTTTGTAATTCATTGTATTCTACTTGATATTAGTCATACACTATAATTTATGGTTGAGTTACCAGTGTAGAAAGTCTCCATTCAAACTGCTCCTCACAGCAATGAAATCACAGGTCCAGACCCCCAAAAGAGAAGGAAAATGAATAAGGGATCTACTTTTTTTTCTTTTTACAAGTCAAATTTGAGAGTTATGTTCTTAATATAATGCAATGATAGCATGTGATAGCATCTGAGTCAGTTATGATTGTCATTATAAATAGACTGTTATTCACACACTCACAGAATAAAGTCCTGTCACATCATGCTTTTTGTTTCAGAGATAACAATATCAGCTATGGACAAAAGATAAGAATTCTAAACAGGAAGGGACTGCTATAGCTTCCTTCATACATTTCTCAGACTTTAATTGAAGATTCACTATTCAAGACAACAGAACCAAAAATAGGCAAGTTTACTTTAAGCAAGCCTGGAATATTTACTGTAATTCTGACAAAGGACAAAGAGTATTTCTTTCCCCGCAAGTTGACACTAGAAAGTCTCAGCTTTCTCATATGGTGGCAAAGAAGCAAGCAAGTGTTGTTCCAGAGGACTTTAAGGAATAAATGGGAAATTTTACACTGAAAACAGGTTTTCAGCATAGATTATTTTAAATTTAAGAGTATTTTTAATAGTTATGTTTTGCTCTTTTGTGCATTTAATTCAATTTAATCATTATTAGGAAAAGAAAAATAAGAGACTGGAAAATTTTCCTTTCTGAAGAAAATGCTTGATAAATTAGAAAGTACTGTATTTAAATCTGAGTTCTTATTACTCTTATTGAAACTTTCTTAGTGTGTCCTTTTCCTTCCTCTATCAATTATATCATGTCTCCAAATAAAGTCAGGGACAAATACTATTCCTACTCTTGGCAAAGAAATCAAAGTTATAGGATAGTGGGATTGTGGTTGGAAAGATAAGAAAACATTTTGAACCCATTTAATCCAGCCCACCTTGTTTTACACATGAGAATAGTTATCCCCAGAGGGCAGAAGCAATTTGACCAAGCTCACACAGATAGCAAGTTACCTAGCTAGGGATTTGAACCCAGTTTCTTGGATAACAAATCCAACACTTTTTTGACTGCACCCTACTACCTTTTTACAGGGACAACCCTAAATTTTATTGCCTTTGGTATCAATGGATATTTTGCAAAAGATAAAATAAAATAACAACAACCACCACCACAAACCCAGAACTCATTATCTCATTTGATCCTGTTGTCCAAAGTCACACATTTTGTGAGTGGGTGATGTAGATTGTCTTTTTTTTTTTTCTTTGTTCTTTTCTTTTTCTTTTTGGAAATGCAGTTGACATTAAGTAACCTGCCCAGAGTCATATGGCTAGTAAATGTTAAGTGTCTGAGCATTTGAACTCAGGTCCTCCTGACTCCAGGGCTGCTGCTCTATTCCACTGTGCCATCTAGCTGCCCCTAGATTGCCTTTCTTTTGTTTCTCAGGCCATTCTCGTGTGGCAATTACACAGAAGGACAACTTGGCATCCACTTTCTTGTTATTGAGGCTTCTCCTGAGAGGAGAGACAGTATCATAGACGGAGAGCCCAGATGATTCTCTTTTTAAGAGCCAGGCTGAAGATCACATGAGCTTGCAGGAAGATAAGAATTCTATAATCTTAAAAAAAATTCAAGATTGGAGAAAGATTTAAAGACATCTTAGCTGAAATCAGCAATGACTTCACAAAACCCCTATAAACTTGAGATTACAAACTATCTACAAATATTTCAGAACTAAAGAAATTTATTAAATGACCATAATGTTCCCAGTTGTCAGTGAATATGTGAGTTCCTCACATTAGTTCCAAAGACAAGAGTCTTAGTGGCTGACACATAGTGGGTGCTTGATTCTTATCCATCCCTTCTTAGAACACAGTAAAAAGTTAATCAGTGGAATCCAATTAACTTCTCTTCTACCAAGTCATGAGATATCTATTGCACTCTTACTGCAATGTCTGGAGTATGGAAAAGTAATTTGTGGTAATTTCTTGTGAAGCCTAGGGCAGAGAGGTCTGCATCCCAGTTGAGTATTTGCCATCTACAAATCCTTGTATCTGCCTTTTATGGTACATGTTAAGTCAAAGCCAGTAGGGTCAAGTTGTTCACTAACCCATAACTGGGCATTTAAGCATGAATTGGAAAAGAGGTGACAAATTTGGAAAACAATGAATTATATCCAGGAATAGCCCAATTGAATCATCTTTAATGGTTGAGGAGAAATCTAAGGGACTTCTAAAGCTAATTGTTAAGAAAAACTTTTTTAAAACTTTCTTTTTTAAGAAGAACAACTGGCTGATTTGTATGCAATAATAGGATTTAGTAACCTCATATGATACAACCAAGAAAAACAGAGATCTCAATCAGGCTCAGGTTCTTGCCTTCTTCCAAAGTGCAAGGATAAGTTGGCAGGAGACATAGAACTGTGGGGGAGAAAAGGTAACCAAGCATGTGCACTCTAATAAAATCAGCTGTGCCCAAAAAGTCTGGCAAAAATGAAGTTTTCTGCAGAGAATTGTACAGTTGGAGGAGATACATCTGGGAAGGATTCCTCCTCTACTTAAATCAGTTTTGACTCTAGAGAACAATGAGGGGCATAAAGAATGCATATGACCTCATTCAAAAGAGGCAGTTCTTGGTATTTAGGGCTTTCCCAGAAAAGGGAATATTTATTCCTCCTTAAATTTACATATTATTGCCTAGTAGTCTCCAGTTTCCTGGAATTGTCTTCAGGATTCCAGATCCTCCAACAATAATTTTAAGACACCACAGTTTACAAGAAGAACTCTTTAGCCCCATGGAATTGAAAACAATTGGAGTGGAGTGGGGGGGGGGGGAGACAAGACTTCTACACACACATTATCCTTTCTGGCCCCTACAAACACAAGTTGGAGAAGATTAAAATTATGTAAACAACCATATGAGCATTAAACTATAATGGTGTGACCAAGTAGGGCTATTGAAAAGTCAGAAAAGGGAGAAATCATTATTGTCCCCATTTTACATATGACGAATTGGACATTGAGATAAGTTCAATATTTTTCTCAGGATCTACTGACTTGTAAGTATCTGAGGCACCCAGTAAGCTCTGCTCTTTGTGATCCCAGGCCCATCAATTCTATTCAGTGCACTACCTAGCTTCCACTTTGGGGCATAAAGACAGGATTTGAATCCAGTTCCTTTGACTTCATAGCAAACCTTCTTTCCATGTAAAATCTTTTTGTCCACTCCCAGGAAACGGGCCACCCCTTTATTTAAGTCATGTCCATAGATCATTTTATTAGCTAAGGCTTGTTGCTGACTTAATGAAAGAAGAGCTCTTTTCAACCATTGACAGAATCTCAAGTTTGGGAGGTGTCCAAACCCACAGTTAGTTGGCCAGATCAATACACCAAGAAATGCATGCCCATCAGAAATATAAAAGTCTCAGGTCTTGAAGAAGTGGGTTGCATTGAAGAGTCAGCTCACCCACTCTCTCTGAATTTGCCTTCTAAAATGATCTCCCAATTTGTAATCTGTGCTCTTATAAATGGGTTTCTGGCATGGTCTCAGTTCTTTGGGTGCTCTGAGTACTCTACGGAAAGCTGGTTCTCTCTCGGTCTCATCTTTTGGTTCAAATTTGGAACCTATCCTTCTTTTCCAAAGACAAATTATCTTTTGCCTCAACAACTGCCCTAATCACTGGCACCCTGAAGCTTCACTTGGAGTTGGGATTAGGGTTTAGAGAAATGAAAAGGAAAGCATGATGGTAATTTCTAAATTCCTTGAAGGCAGTGATTATTTTATTCTGGGCATTTGGCACAGTGCCTGGTACATCCCAAGTGTTTAATAGATAGATAAAGCATTTATTAAGTAGGTACTAGGTGCTAAGCACTGTGCTAATCAGTATAACCAAACAAAACCATATTTTCCTTCAAAAATGGGAATGAGGTTCAAGGAGGTGAAGTTGAGAATGAGTTAAATGGGGAATAATACAAGTAATGTGAACAAGGGGTAGTGAAAATTACTTTCCTGCCTAGGGATTTGTGAGACTGGGCCTCAGGAAAAGGCATCTCTAGGTGAGAAGGATGCTGACAAGGAGGTAGAGAGGATTAAAAAATACTGAAAAGTATTGACTATAACACTCTCAAATGTAGCCCAGATTAAAACATAGTAATTATCAAATATTAATTTACAGATTACCAATTTTAAAAAAGAACTATATAAAAATGCAACATTTTCTAAGTCAATATGCGACTTACAAGGATCATTAGGTATAGTTTAGTGGCTGTTGTTTCTATTGGAGTTTGAGACCATTGCTGGAGAAGACCAGAGAAGAGTGTCTTGTCATTCCAGTAAGTGGTCCCATCTTCAGAGGACTAATCTGTGCTTATGGGAAGAAATCTCCTGGCTCAGGCAGCAATGGCAGTCAGCTTTTCTGTCCCCAGAGAACCCAGAGTCCTGAGATACTTTCAGGATTATGAAACAGACCGTTCCTGCAAATTATTGAAGTTTTGAGGAGGCAAATTGCCTCAAATGAATAGTAAACTGACAATATTCCCTGTAGCTTGCCCCCCTTTTGTCTGGTACTGATTTCCTAGGTCTAAAATGATTTCCTAGTTTTATTTCAGCTCTAAAGATGGTATTCTTGAAGAATCTTGGTTCCTGACCCAGCCTGGGTTTTTGTTTCTGCTTATAAATATCTCTTTTCATATCCAACACTCTTTCCCCAAAGGAGGAGTTCCCTCGGCTCTGGTGATTACCCTAATTCCAAGCACATGGAAGACCCTCCCCTTAAAAAAGGGACCTCAAATATCATCTAGGAAATCTGTTTTTAAAGAGGAATCCCCTCTTCAGCATCTTTAACAAGTCAATAAATGAATGAAAAATATTTATTAATTAAAGATTGATTTATCAATGAACATATATATTAATTATATGTCATGTACTAGGCACTGTGCTAAGACAAATACAAGAGTGCAAATTATCCCTGTCATCAAGAAACTTACAGTGTAACAGAAAAAAAAAACACATGTGGAAAAACAAGAATTGGAGGAGAGGAAAAGTAAGGCAAAGGACATGTGAATGCTTGATAGTGGTACAATAGGTCTAGGCCTGAATAAGATAAGGTGAGTGAGCTCATCAATCAGAGTCCCCTGTGTTCCAGGGACAGGATTTAGAATTCTAGTGGGAGAAGGCTGAGAAAGAGAAGGTCAACCTGCAGGTGGACCAATAGGTCCCTTAGCCTGCACCTGAAGCCTTCTGTTGATAAAGAACTCACTATCTTATGAGTTAGCTCATAATTCTTTTGGATAATTCCTATTTTTAGAAATTGTTTCCTCCTATCAAATTTAAATATTCCCCTCTGAAATGCCCACTCATAATTTATACTATTTCTGTCCTTTAGGGCCAACCAGAGCAAGTCTAATTACTATTCCACATGGCAGTCCCTCAAAATATTTTCCAAGATCCAAAGTTGATAGCATATTGGATGTGGAATTAGAAAAATGGGTTCAAATCTAAGATCTGATGCTACCTGTGTGACCATGGGTGAATCAATTAACCTATGTAGTCTCAGTTTTTTCATCTACAAAGGGGTTGGTCTATATGATTCTATGTCTCTTCCTGCTCTGAATTAATAATGTGACAACAAAATACATTGAGGAAATTATCATGCTCCTCAAAGTCTTCTCTCTGGGATAAACACATCAAATTCCTTCAGTGAAGCCCCACAGAGCAAGATTTCAATTACCCTTGGCATCCTGACTTCATTTATTTGGATGGTCTCTGACTCCTCAACGTCCTTGAAAAAATTGGCCCTAACCTAACACTGTACTCAAAGCATAGTTGAAGCAAGGGAGGATACAGGAGAATGAACAGCTTCTTCATTATGAATACTAGTGCTTTTATTAATGCAATCTAGGATTGCATATCTTTTTTTTTTGGCTGCCATCAAGTCACATTCATGACTCATATTGAGCTTGTTGTCATATCAAAAAATCTTAGACTTGGAATAAACATCAGAGGGTAGCTAATCAAACCAGTACATTAACAAGAATCCTTTTAATAATTCTGACAAGTCGTTACCATAGCCAATGCTTGAACACTTTTAGTGATGGAAAATCTCTCTAGATAGTCCTTTCCAATTTAGGGATAGCTCTAATTGTTAAGAAATTTTTCCTTACACTGAGCCAAAATCTTCCACCCTACTACTTCTACCTATTCCTGCTTCTAATTCTGCATTGTAGGCCCCTACAATATAATCCCTTTCCAGTATGAAAGACTTTCAAATACTTTAAACTCATCTAAATTTTTTCTTATCCAATCTAAGGAAACCAATCCCATTACTTAGCATTTTTGGCATGATCTCAGGGCCCTTCCTCATTCTACTCATCCTCTCTTAAACTCTTCCTTATTTATTAATGTTCTTTGTAAAATATTGTATCAATAACTGAACAAAATTTCCAAATGTGGTCTTACTAGGACAGAAAAGAATAAAGTGGGAATATCAATACTCTCATTGTGAATGTAAATTGGTCTTTATTCACCACCATCCTGTCTGCATTGGAAAAAAATAGACAGTGTTGTATGGTTGAATGGATAACCAGTGAGGCAATACTTTTGTACTAGAAAACATTATACATAGACAATAAGCTCAAAACAGAATATGGTAGGGGCAAAGTGGGTTTATCTTTGGGAAATTGTTCTTTTACTGACAGTGAGCTTCTTCATGAAAAGAAAGCCTATCTTTTTTTTTAAAACACCAATATTGTTCCCATGATATTTTATGGTTGTAAACAATGGACTCGATTAGTTTCTAAAGAACTGAAATTGATAATTAACCAAAAGGTAATAGAGTGAGATATAGTAGGTGTGAGTAGGCTGCTACATAATAAAATGAGAAGTATAAAGAATATCATCAGATAAATGATGAAATAGGGAGCAAAGAGTAAGTAAGGAAAAGGCAATATGTTCCATCATTGTAGAAAGAATGCATTGGATATTGCTAAACTCTTTTTCCTTCTGGATCCTTTCTCCTCCCTGGATTTGTGGACACTGATCTGTTTTGATTCTTTGCCAATCACCTTTACAGATGTTTATCAGTCTGCTTTGCAGAATTATCATTTGTAAATATTCCATAGGATTCTATCTTGAATCTCCTTCTCTTTTACACTATCTCTCCAGCTGTCATTCTCTCTTTAGATGACTCCCTAATCTATATATCCAGCCACCATCTCTCTTTTTACCTCCAATCCCACACTTCCAATTGCCTGGTACATTGCTCCATGGATATCCTATTGGTCTCTCAAATTCTGGTAGTCTAAAGAAGAAGTCATTGTCTTTCTTCGTAAGTCAGTCTTTCCTCCTAAATTCTTAATTTCTTTCTTAGGTTCCATCATTCTTCCAATAAACCAGACTAACCACCTAATGATCATCTTCAGCCTTTTATTCTCTTTTGCCCCTCTCCCCCCAAAGTTACTATGGCTTTCCAATTAAACATCTTCAGTGTATCTCAGATTATCTGAGTTTTTTTTTCTCTTTGAAAATGAAGCAGTTAAAGCCAAAACAGTAGAAATGGAGAAAACAAATACTGTGAAAGCATGGTTTCTACAAGGCAATATCTCCTTTTTTCCATTTATACCATAACTATCCTAGTTCAAGTCCTCTTTGCCTCTTTCTTGAATTATTGCAATAATCATTTTTTCTTGTTCAATCTATCTTTAATACTAATGATATCAAACTCAAATAGAAGTGGGAGGTCAATAAACTATACACAATAATCTCTGTGGGCTGTAATGGAAAACCACATATGTTTATATATATATGTATATATGTATATGTACATATATATAATTAATATATCATGTAGGGGCAGCTAGGTGGCGCAATGGATAGAGTGCCAGCCCTGAATTCAGGAGGACCTGAGTTCAAATCTAATCTCAGACACTTAACATGTCCTAGCTATGTGACCCTGGGCAAGTCACAACCCCAATTGCCTCAGCAAAAAAATAAATAAATAAATCATGTATTAAAATAGATAGGTTCTGCATTTTAATCAGGTCTAGGTCATACTTAAAAGTGTTTTGGTCAGTATGTAGCAGGCATTCTGCCCGTTTGCCACCGCTGTTCCTTCTATAGTTAAATTAATATTCCTCAAGTACAAGAGATCAAATCATGTCAATCTCTACCAAAGTAACTTTAGTGACTCCCAACTATCCCTCTGTGATTGAAATTCTTTACTGCCCAGATTGGCTTTATAGACTATAAAGATGAACATCGATCACCTCCTATGAGAAGTCCTTCCTGATTCCTCCAGTTGTTTGTCACTCTTAAAAAACAAAACAAAAAAAGACAAAAAAATCTTACCATTTATTTTGTATATAGTTTCACAGTATCATGTAGACTTGGCCTTGAAGCTGGGAAGTACTGAGTTACAGTTTTGCCTCAGACATCTACTAGCTATGTGACCTTGGGAAAGGTGTTATTTCTTAATGTTCTAGGCAGCTCTCAATTAATTAGTGATGAGTCAATGTGCATTAATGATGAAAGTTTCCATACTGAGAGTTTTATATATTTATATATCATATAAATATATATATTTATGTATATATATATTTATATATTTTTATGAAATCATAGATTTAGGTTATCTCCCTTCCCCTCCCCAAAAATCTTTCTCTACTAAGGTGTGGAGGAATTGTTATCTGGACCATTAAAGTGATAAAATCATATATTTCTTCACATATTCAAGTAAATATTTTAATTTAAATGAAGTGAGTAAAAATGGGTGCTGAAATTGTTTGTTTAAAATATATATATAAATTTAAATTTTATATTCTGAAATGTAGCCTGATTAATAGTCTCTCCCCTCCTCCAAAACCTCACTGTCAAGGCCAATGTCTGCTCTACCTCTTTCTATCTGCTGGTATGCCACTCTAAACAGAAATCAGAAGAAAGAAAGCAGACCAGCTTTCTGACAAAAAGAGCAGAAGTGGGGCCTGAATGGAATCCCAATCCTAAATGCTCTTGAACGAACATACCTCAAAATCCATCTTAAAAGAGAGCTCATGGGATCTCTGGAAATATTTTCCCCCTCCTTTTCTTTGAGAGCCTTTTTCTTTTTCTTTTCTTTTTCTCTGAGCCACTTTTAGAAACATTGCTTTTAAAGAGAGTTTCCATGCAATTAAAATAAGAGGAAAAAGGATACCACCCAGGTTCATGGCAATACACTCTATAAGTCCAAAAGACATGGAATCACTAGAGTCATTATTTGTATTGGAGTCATCCAAGCAGTGAGTCAGGTTGATGATTAATTTAGGGAATTATGCACAAGACAATGAGGCTGGATCTCCCAGATGGAGGCATTATTCTTTCTCTAGATTAAATTTCAAAGACCCCTAAATGTGGTGGGGTCAGTCAATCAGTAAGTCTGCCAGCAATTGACTGTTTCCACAATCAACAATTGTTTCTACAATTAGAATGAACCAGATATCCTGGAACCAAAGTGAAGAAAATGGAAGTCATTCCACTACTTTTCATATATACATGTAATAAAAAATAGCAATAGTAGTAGTAATAACATATGGCATTTTAAGATTTACACAGCATTTTTTCTATACTGTTTTGTTTGATCATCATAAGAATCTTTTGTTGTTTTTTTTAAAGCTTTTTATTTCCAAAACATATGCACAGATAGTTTTCAACATCCACCCTTGCAAAACCTTGTGTTCCAAAATTTTTTTCTTCCTCTCTTTCCTCCACTCTTTCCTCTAGATGACAAGTAATCTATGTTAAACATGTGTGTGTGTTTCCACAATTATGCTACACAAGAAAAATAAGATAAAAGAGGAAAAAATGAGAAAGAAAATAAAATGTAAGGAAACAACAATAAAAAAAATTAAAATACTATGTTTTGATCCACATTCAGTCCCCATAGTCCTTTCTCTGAGTGTGGATGGCTCTCTACATCACAAGACCATGGGGACTAGACTGAATCACCTCACTGTTGAAGAGTCACATCCATCAGAATTTGTCATTGTATAATCTTGTTGTTGCTGTGTACAATGATCTTATCATCATTTTTCATATAAAGAACCTGAGGCAAGCAGATAAAGCGATTGGTTCATGATAACACCACTAAGTAATCATCTGAAGAAGGATTTGAACGTAGGTCTTTCAGATCCAGCCTAGCACTCTCTACTCCTGCTCTGCCCATTATAAAACACATAGAAATGACCTTAGAAAATTCACCTGTTTTAAAAGCCTATGTGGTTCTTTATCTACAATAATATGATCTGAACCACTGTGATTAGCTTTGCTACTCAAAGGATTAATTAATTCCCAGCAAAGAACTGATTAATAAGCATTGATTAAGTGCCTATTATATATCATACACTATAATAAGTGTTAGGAATACAGAGAAAGGTAAAAAGGAAAAACATTTCTTGCTCTCACCATCTAATAGGAAGACATATATATATATGTACATATATATATAAATGACATGTACAAATAAATGTATACAGTAGAATAAAAATAGCAGCTGAACATTTCTAAAGCTGGAGAACATATTCCCAGAAATATATGCATATCTAGGAAATATGTACAGAGGGGAACACATAGCCAGGGATCATTCATAAGGAGATATATATATATATAGATATGTATATACATGTATATATATATACATGTATATATATATCTATATATATATGAGCACATTTGTTGTTTCAGTCATTCATTAATAAAAAGCAGGCTACTCTTAGTGGGGTTTTCTTGGCAAAGATACTGGAGTGGTTGGCAATTTCCTTCTCCAGCTCATTTTACAGAGGAGGAAACTGAGGCATACAGGGCTAAATGGTTTACCCAGGGTCACACAGCTAGCAAGTATCTGAGGTCAGATTTGAACTTAAAAGGAATCACACTGACTATACTTTATATATTGTGCCTCTTAGTTGCCCTATAGGAGCATATATAGTCCAGGAAAATACATGGTTGACATGTAGGCAGGGAATATTTAATTATGGACTCTGAATGAAAAGGGACATGACAGGAACTAATTTGTCCAGGACATAAGTGGAGGACATATATGTAGGGATCATCTATAGTCAGGCTATCATGTATATTTGGTACTTCAAAGCTGCTGCTGTCCTTTGGTAATGTTATTCATCATTCTGCTTTTTCTATTAAATACATTGCCTTTTGGGGGAGTGGATCCATTGTTTTCACAGTTGCTCTAGGTTTTTCTGCTGGATGTGTAATTGGAGAACTCTCTGCTTTCAACTTCCAGATTAAATCTCTTCAGAGATATTCCTTTCCCATCTGCTAAAGTATGATGACTAGAAAGTATCTATTTAATAATTTAATAAGCTCTTTCAGTCCATAGCAAAACTATTTTCTACCATACTCTTCCACGAGCCTTGAACAAAGTTCATGTAGAATGGCTAAGAAGATTGCTATTTTTAATTCCTGTGTCTCCTGATTTTGTTCCAGACAATTATCTGATTTAAGGTTAGAAATTAAATTTTCCATGCTTCCTATTGAATCTCTTGTGGTGATTTTGTACTCCTCTACTACTAGGAGACTCTACCAACAAAATCTCATTGGAAAAGTATGAACATCAGGTTCCTATGCTTTCCTTTGCTCCTCAACTTTGTTCACATGTGCCATGCAGATGGATGGGTGAGAGGAAAACAAGAACAAAGAAATAATACCTACTTTGTATACTTCATATCTTCTCTCTGACAACTTCTATTTTTTATATGCAAATGTGGCCTGGGCTTGGAGCTGCCCAACATTCAGACTGATCTGTACAGACAAAGCCTGAGTGACCAAAATTCAACATAATCTACTCCCACACATGCTTATTTCCCCCACAATCAGAGCTACATTTTCCTATCGTTTTCTTTTTTTTAATTTATGGGATAAAACAAGCATTTCTATAACACAGTGCAATAAAAAGATGATTGTACATGAAACAGCAAATCTAGTATGCACAACTTACTATTCCTTCCAAATATACAGTAAAATTATCATGCAAATTTCTTTTTTTTCTTGCCCCCCAGAGATAGCTGCCATTACACAAATGAACACCACACACACACACAGCCACATAAAATTGCTTTATATATATTTCTATTTAACAGTTCTTTCTCTGAATGCTTAGTGTCTTTATTCATATGTCCTTATAGTTAAAATAACTTTTTCAAAGTCATTCTTAAAACAATATTGCTGTTATTGTATATAATTATCTCTTGGTTCTGCTCATTTTACTTTTCATTATTTCTTGCAAGTCTTTCCATGTTTTTCTAAAATCACTGAGCTCATTTTTTCTTATAGCATAGTAGTATTCTATCACAATCATGTATAATAAATTCTCTTGATTATCTTACTTCTTTAATAAGGGAAGAATTCAAATTATTGTGGGTTTGATAGGGGATATAAATAAATTTTGGACATAGAGATACTGTTCCTTTTTTGAAATTGAATATCAGTAAAAAACATTTCAAGGGGTGGGGTTTTTTTTGAGGAGGAGATTGTTACTGTGAATATGCTAAGATATAGGATATCAGGGTGATTGTCATGGGTCCCCATCATGCATTGAGAATCAATTCAATAACAAAATCTGCTGCCAAAGAAACTATGAAGAGATTTTTGGAAGCACTTAAAAATTTTACTTAAATTAAAAAATTTTTAAATGATGATCATTTATCTGATTTAGGCTAGTGTAGGATATCAAAACTAACTCTCTATAAGTAGTGATGAGAGAAAATCACACTGTGAGTGTTTGTTGTTCGGATTCGGTTATTTTAAATGAGAGTGAAATCTGGTTAAAATGAATATCAAGGGAAGATTTGATCAATGAGAGTGTTGCAGGAAAGAAGCAGTATTACATCTTATCCCCAGAAGTAGTTTCCTGGAAAGAAAAAAGAAGTTGTTAAGGGGTAATAAAATTCTCCCTGAGCTATGTTTTCTGGTAGTAGGGTAATAGAATGTTTGACAAGGAGTCAGGAATATCTAAGTTCAAATCCCCCTTCAGATACTTACTAGTTACAAGACTCTGGGCTAAGTAATTTATTCTCTCTGAGTCTCAGTTTCTGCAATGGTAAAATGGTGACCTACTTTATAGAGGGGTTTGTTTTTTTTGTTTTGTTTTTTTTTTTTTTTTTTGATAAGGCAATTGGGGTTAAGTGGCTTGCCCAGAGTCACACAGCTAGGAAGTGTTAAGTATCTGAGACCAAATTTGAACTCAGATCCTTCTGAATTCAGGGCTGGTGCTCTATCCACTACACCACCTAGCTGCCCCTACCTTATAGAGTTATGAGAATTAAATAAGATCATTTATGGTAAGAGCTTTGTAAAACTTATGTTTTATGTAGCTGTGGTTATACTATCATTACTGGTGACTTGTGGGTTAAAGGAATAGGGTGCTAAATTGACCAGTTTTATTTTATTATATCAAGAAAACACACATATATATGTATATATATATATATATACATATATATGTGTGTGTGTGTGTGTGTATGTGGATATATATATATATGCCATATAGATGTATATATATATGTATTTAACATAAGTTGCAGCTTAGCTTCTTCCTCCTTTTCCTCTTCTTCCTCTCTCCCTCTGACCCACTATACAACTCCATTACTTAGTCCCCACAAATAGCAATTGTTTAAACAGAGTATGTTATCACTATTGCATTTGCCTTGCCATAGGGAGACAGCTATGAAAAAGAAAGCCCTGGGAACCAGGACACCTAGCTTCTATTCTCAGCTGAGGTCTACTCATAAACTCCTTAAAAGTTGAACAGCATTTTACTTTAACATTTTTTGGACTTAATGTTCTTTCCAGCAAAGGGGGCATTATACTGTTCTGCCTGCTATTGAAATGCTATTTGTAATATGTTTTGAGCTCCTTAAAAATAAAGTTGCACTGTAATTACAAAGAATATCTATAAATAGTAGTATAAACTTACTCTAAGACATTCAGTATTTCTACAATTACATTTGCAGGTGATAACTTATAAATGTTTAGTGGTGATAACTAAAGTAAAGATCTGATTTAGGGAAGACTCTAAATGCAATTCAGAAAATGGAAGAGCTATATTCAATAATATAAAAATAGTATTAAGGGGCATTCTTTAACATTTAAAAAAATTTTTAGGGAGCCAAGATGGCAGATAGTAAAACAGGTCTTTTCCTGAGTGCTTTCTGACTTCCCTCAGAATTAACACCAGACCAAGCCTCTGGATAGATTTTGGAGTGACAGAACTCACAAATATTTGAAATGTAATAAATTTCTAGCAAAAGATATCTTGGAAGGACTGCAGAAAAGGTCTATCTTGGTTGGGAAGGGAAGAACTCAGTTGAGTGCCGGTACAGTGCAGTGAGGCCCAGAGTGAAGAGAAATCTAGTGGGAGGCTCTTAGCCAAAATACAGCAATGTTGGCTACTCTGTTCTGGTTCAGAAGCCAATGGAATAGCAGAACAGCTATCAGACCTCCAAAGCAACTACAGAAGGCAAATAATGAGCCCTTGAACCAAGCATAAGAAGCATGACTTGGTCATGCCCATCCAGCTGTCAGCACAAGTGCCAGGGCAGTGTAAAACTCCTGTCTGGTCTGTAGAAGGAAGCTCAGGACAACCTCCCTTTTGCCCTAGGAACAGACCTTAACCTTTAAAAATGAGCAAAAAAGCAAAAAGAGCTCTGACCATAAATAGCTATTATGGAGACAGGAAAGAATAAACCTTAAACCCTGAGGACACTAAAGACAAAATGGCCCTCTATGAAGCCTGAAAAGGTGAAATGATCCCAAAGAAATCTTAACGGAAGGAAAGGGACCTACATGTGCAAAAATGTTTGTGGCAGCCCTTTTTGTAGTGGCTAGAAACTGGAAGCTGAATGGATGACCATCAAATGGAGAATGGCTGAATAAATTATGGTATATAAATGTTATGGAATATTATTGTTCTGTAAGAAACGACCAGCAAGATGATTTCAGAGAGGCCTGGACTGAACTGATGCTTAGTGAAATGAGCAGAACCAGGAGATCATTATACACAGTAACAAGAAGACTATATGATGATCAATTCTGATGGACCTGGCTCTCTTCAACAATGAGATGTTTCAAACCAGTTTCAATTGTTCAGTGAAGAAGGCCATATACACCCAGAGAGATGGATATGAAATGTGGACCACAACATAACATTTTCATGCTCTCTGTTGATGTTTGCTTGCATTGTGTTTTCTCAGATTTTTTTTCTTGTAGATACGATTTTTCTTGCACAATAATGATAAGTGTGGAAATATGTATACATATATTTGACTTGTCAAGTATTTTAACATAATTAACATGTAGTGGACTTCCTGCCATCTAGGGGAAGGTTGGGGACTAGGGGGGAAAATATGTAACAGAAAGCTTTGTAAGGGTCAATGTTGAAGAATTACCCATACATATGTTTTGCAAAAAA
>JAJPUD010000062.1:67373-162935 GCA_023553655.1 Myrmecobius fasciatus
AAAAAAAAAAAAAAAAAAAAAAAAAAAAAAAAAAAAAAAAAAAAAACTTCAGTAAAAACAAAAACAACAAAAAAAGAAAGGGTGACATGAGTTGGTCTCCAACTCAAAAGGCCCTCTTGGAAGAATTCATAAAGGATCTCAAAAGAGAGTTAGAAGAAAAAGTAGGGAAAGGAAATGAGAGCTTTTGAAAAGGAAACAGAAACTGTTTAAAAAAAAAAAAACTCCCGCCCCTTTGATAAACTTGCAGCATGAAGAGCCCCTTAAAAACAGTCCCCCAAACCAAATGGCCATGTCACAGACTGTACTAGCCCTTAATTCAGTGACCAGTGAGGAGACAGTGAACAACACAGAGGGCCATACTCCACAGGAGATCTCTGACACCTCAATATCTATTACCCCAAATCCAGTGGCCTATGAATGCTACCCTCCAAATTCAGGCTTAATGCGTCCATACCCACTTCTCTACCCACATGGATCCCTTCTATTCTCCTCCCACCTCTGTTTTTCCTTTCCCTCAATTATATCCAAACCCTAGAGGAATCCCAAGAAACAGCTTCACAAAGTACTTCTATTATGTACTCCAGGTAGGACTAGCCTGTTAGAAGCCATGGCTTGGTCCTCATACTCCTGCTTTTCTGTTGTCTCCACTCTACCTCTCTTAATCCTGGGTGGAGAAGAAGGCAAAATGTCTCTGATGTACATGTGTTCCTTCTTGATGTCCCATTTCAATTGCCTGCTCTGAATAAAATTCTGAGAAAACCTGGAGCATTAAAAATCCATTTAGTAGGATGTCAAATAATCTGCAAATTGAAGGGCAATAGTTTTTCTCTGTGGCCAAATACTTTTGAAAGGCTGCATTTCATGTCACCTCACAATTCCCTTCTGACAAGAAGCTGCCTTGCATGGGAATGTATACCATGATGGATGCATATTTCATGAGGCTCGGGACACAAGTCATCAATCCTTTGCCATGACTTCATCATTATGGAGGGAAGCCTGGTTATGAGCTGGAGCTGCCTCCAAGAATCTGAACAGAAAAACCCGCTGTTTTTGCTTAATTTCTCCTTTGTGGGCCATGCCGTCCTAAACTGTAATGATGACAATAAAGTGAATACAGTAGCTTTTGATGGCAAAAAAAAAAAAAAACTCCTTAAAAAGTACAATCAGTGAAATTGAAAAAAAAACATACTGAAGAAAAGCATTCTTTAAAAAATGGATTTGGAAAAAGAAAACAGCTCCTTGAAAAACAGAATTGGGGAAATAGGGGAAAAAATCCAATGAACAAAACAACTCATTTAAAAGTTCAATTAGCCAAATGGAAAAGGAGGTAACAAAACTAATTGAAGAAAATAATTCACTAAAAATTAGAGCTGAACAAATGGAAGTGAATAACTCAATGAGACGTCAAAAATCAGTCAAAAAATCCCCAAATGAAAAAAATAGAAGAAAATGTAAAATGCTTAATTGGAAAAACAACTGATGAAGAAAATGATCCAGGAGAGACAATCTAATAATTATTGGACTACCACCATGAAAACTACAATAAAAAAGAGTCTAGATAACATCTTTCAAGACATTATCAAGGAAAATTGTCCTGATGTCCTAGAATCAGAGATTAAAATAGCCATTGAAAGATTCTACCCATCACCTTCTGAAAGAGACCTCAAAATGAAAACTTCAAGGAATATCATAGCTAAATTCCAGAATTATCAGATCAAGAAGATAATACTACAAGCAGGCAGAAACAATTCAAATATTGAAAAGCCATAATCAGGATTACCTACCTCCTAGCTGTTTTTCCTTTAAAGGATCAAAGGGTCTGGAATATGATTTTCCAGAGAGCAAAGGAGTTTGGACTGCAGTCAAGAATCAATTATCCAGCACAAAAGTATTATGTTTTAGGAAAAAAAAGATTGACATTCAATAAGATAGGGAATTTTCAAATATTTTTGATGAAAAGACCAGAGCTGAACAGAAAATTCAATCTTCAAATACAGAACTCAAGAGAAGCATAAGAAGGGAAGAAAAAAACCCTGTATTTTTAAAAAGCTAAAATGTTTATATCCCCACATGAAAAGATGATATGTGTAACACTTGAAAATACTATCTTTGTTAGGGGAATACCTGGGTGTAGGTATAATTTGACTTTATTTTGATGATATAAAAAAGAAACCAGGGGTGGAAATTGGATTGTATTGGAAGAAAAAGAAAGGGGAGGTAAAATATGGTAAATTTCACTACATGAATAAGCCAAAAAAAGACCTATTACAGTTGAGGGAAAGAAGGGAGCATTGTGTGAACCTTAATCTCATCAGATTTGGTTCAAAAGGGAATATCATAAGCATTTAGTTTGATATTGAAACTTGTCTCATCTTACAGGTAAGTAGGAGGGGGGAATGGAAAGGTAAGAGGGAGGCTAATAGAAGGAAAAACAGAAGTAGAAAGGAAAAAGGATAAGAATTGGAGGAGAGGCTGAAAAGGGGGAAGGAAGATTAAGGGAGGTAGTGGTCAGAAGCAAAACACTGGTGAAGAGGGAAAGAGGAAAGAAAAGAGAAAAGTATAACTTGAGAAAAATAGGATGATGGGAAACACAGAGTTAGTGATTTTAAGTGTGAATATGAATAGGATGAATTCTCCCATAAAATGGAAGCAGACAGCAGAATGAATTAAAAACCAGAATCCTACAATATGTTGTTTACAAGAAACATATTTAAAGCAGAGAGATATTTATAGAGTAAAAGTAAAAAACTGGAGCAGAGTCTATTATGCTTCAGCTGAAGTTTAAAAAAGCAGGAGGTGTGATCTTGATCTCAAATGAAACAAAAGCAAAAATCAATCTAATTTTTAAAAGATAAGGAAGGAAATTACATCTTGCTAAAGGGTATCAGAGATAATGAAGTAATATCAATACTAATCATATATTCATCAAGTGCTATAGCATCCAAATTTCTGCTAGAGACGTTAAGAGAAATGCAAGAAGATATAGATAACAAAACTATATTAGTAGGGGATCTTAATTTCACTCTGTCAGAACTAGATAAATTGAGCCACAAAATAAACAGGAAAGAAGTTAAGGAGGTAAATAGAATTTTTTAAAAGTTAGGTAAGATAGACCTTTGGAAAAAATTGAATGGAGCCAAAAAGGAATTTACTTTTTTCTCAGCAGTATATGGAGCACAAAAATCAATCATGTAGTAGGGCATAAAATCCTTAAAATCAAATGGAGAAAGGCAGAAATAGTAAATACATCTTTTTCAGATCATGATGTAATAAAAATCACATGTAATAAAGGGTCATGGAAAATAGACTAAAACTTGCTTGGAAACTAAGTAATCTAATCCTAAAGAATGAACAACAAAGAAGAAACAAGTCATAGAAGTCATCCAAGAGAATGACAATAATGAGAGAACATATCAAAATTTATGGATGCAGTCAAAGCTGCTCTCAGAGAAATTTTGTATTTCTAGATACTTAAGTGAATAAAATAAATAAAGAAAAGATCAATGAATTGGATATGTAAACAAAAATAAAAGAAAAAGAACAAATAAAACTCCCCAATTAAATACTAAATTTGAAATTCTGAAAATAAAAGGGGAAATTAATAAAAATGAATGTAAGAAAACTATTGAACTAATAAAGAAAACTAACAGTTGGTTTCATGAAAAAAAAAAACCAAAATAGATAAACCATTACTTAATTTGATTAGAAAACAGAAAGAAGAAACGAAAATTTCCAGCATCAGAAATGAAAAGGGTGAACTTATCACCAATGAATAGGAAATTAAAGCAATAATTATGAGTTATTTTTGCCCAACTGTCTGCCAATAAATCTGTAAGTTAGACAGATGAATACTTACAAAAATATAGATTGCTCAGATTAACAGAGGAGGAAATAAATTACTTAAATTTTAGAAAAAGAAATTAAACAAGCTATTAATGAACTCCTTAAGGGCAGCTAAGTAGTGCAGTGGATAGAGCACCAGCCCTGAAGTCAGGAGGACCTGAGTTCAAATCTGGTCTCAGACACTTAACATTCCCTAGCTGTGTGACCCTGGGCAAGTCACTTAACCTCAATTGCCTCAGCAAAAGAAAAAAAAAAGAAAAAAATCTCCAGAGCCAGATAGATTTATAAGCAAATTCTACCAAATATTCAAAGATCAATTAATTCCAATACTCTGCAAAATATTTAGAAATATAGGGAAAGGAGTCTTACCAAATTCTTTTTATGACACAGATATGGTGCTGATACCTAAACTAGGTAGGGTAAAAACAGAGAAAGAAAATTATATACCAATTTCCTTAATGAATATTAATGCAAAAATCTTAAATAAAATATTAGCAAAGAGATTACAGCAATGTATCATCATATTTGTATTGTGTATAATGTACCATAGTTATGACCAAGTAGGATTTATATCAGGAATGTACAGCTGGTTCAATATTAGGGAAAGCATTAGCACAATTGATTATCAATAACCAAATTAATTAACATAAATCATATGATTATATCAATAGATGCAGAAACAGCATTTGACAAAATCCAACAGCCATTCCTATTAAAAACACTAGATAGAGCACACAGGAAAAAAAATAGTGTTTTCCTTAAAATTACCAGTAGTATCTATTTAAAAGTCATCAGCATTGTCTCTCCTGGCCTATATCCCAAAGAGATCATAAAAAAGGGGAGAGGACCCACATTACAAAAATGTTGGTGGCAGCCCTTTTTGTAGTGGAAAGAAACTAGAAACTGAGTGGATGCCCAAGGGTTGGAGAATGGCTAAATAAGTTATGGTATATGAAGGTAATAGAATATTATTGTTCTATAAGAAATGATTAGCAGGATGATTTCATAAAGGACTAGAGAGAGTCACATGAACTGATGCTGAGAGAAAAGAGTCAGGAGTACATTGTACACAGCAACAGCAAGATTACATGATGATCAATTCTGATGGACATGGCTCTGTTCAACAATGAGGTAATTCAGGCCAATTTCAATAGACTTGTGATGGAGAGAGCCATCTGCATCCAGAGAGGACTATAGGGATTGAATATGGATCACAAAATAGCATTTTCACCTTTTTTGTTGTTGTAAGCTTGCTTTTTTTCCTTTTCTTATTTTTTCCTTTCTGATTTGATTTTTTTTGTGCAGCAACATAAATGTAGAAATATGTAACATATATTGGATTATTTGCTTTCTAGCAAAGAGTATGGAGGGAAGAGAGGAAAAAACTTGGAACACAAGGTTTTGCCAGGGTGAATGTTGAAAACTATTTTTGAATGTATTTTGAAAATATAAAGCTATTATTTTAAAAAAATTATTTAAAATTTTGAGTTGCAAATTTTATTTTTCCTTCTCTTCTACAGATAGGAAGCAATTAGATATAGGTTATCCATAGGCAATTATGCAAAACAATTCCATGTTAGTCATGACTGAAATAAAAAAAAAAGAAGGAGTGAAAAGTAGCACTGTATTCAATCAATGCCAGCTCTTTCTTTAGAATTAAGTATTGTACTTTAATGAGTCTTATTGCTGAAAAAGTAAGTCATTCACAATTCTTCATCAAACAATATTGTTATTACCATGTATAACATTTTCCTGGTTCTGTTGACTTCACCATGTATAAGTTCATGTAAGTCTTTCTAAGTTTTTCTGAAATCATCCTGCTTTTTCATTTTTTACAGGACAATAATATTCCATTGTAATCATATCCAATAACTTGTCTAGTTATTCCATATTTGATGGATATCCCTTTGATTTCCAATTCTTAGCCACCATGAAAAGAATTGCTATAAAATTTTTATAGAAATATATCTTTTCTTTTTTCCTTGATGTCTTTAAGATTTAGAGCTAGCAGTAGTGTTGCTGGATCAAAAGGTATGCACAGTTTTATAATATTTTGAGCACCGTTTCAAATTGCTCTCCAGAATGGTTGGATCAGTTCACAACTCCACCAACAATGCATCAGTGTCCCAATTTTCCCACACCCTTCCAACATCTACAATTTTTCTCTTTTTGCGGATTAGAAGGAGCATTCTTAAAGTCTTGATGATATGTACACCCATAAGGAAAAGAAAATACAATAACAAAATTGAATCTATAATAAACTTCAAGATAATACTGCTTATCTCCATGTCTAGGACACATTCCTTTTTTTTCCTCTTCTAGTCAAAATCATTCCTTTTCTCCAAAACCCAGCATGGGTCACTAAGTAAATAAGCATGAATTAAGTACTTAATTAGGAACTATGGTAAGTCCTGGTAATATAAATATAATCAGAAAGAAGATAGTTCCTGCCTCAAAGAGTTTACACTCTACTGAGGGAAGAAAACATATAAAAGGAAGCTGAAAAGGGGATTGGGACAAAGATATTAGAACAGAGCCATGTTATCAGGAGTATAGTCTGAAGAAAAACAAAGACATGACTGAGCCGAGTGCTTTGCTTAAAAGGAAGATTCTGGGAAGATTTTTTTTTTCTGATCTCCCATCTCCTCCCCTGTACCTAAAAGTGTCTCTAAATCCTCAATATTTTAAAAAGCATTTGAACTGGATCACCCTTTTGCCCTCACCAAACTACTCATTCCTTTCCAAGCTATGCTTTGAAGTTTCTCTTCATCTTGGAAGCTTACTCCTGCCCTGGAATTCATACTGTAGAGAGTACTGAAAATATCCTCCACACCTGGACTGACTGAGTCTCTCCTCTCTCCCTCTCTTCCTCTCCCTACCTCTCCCCTGCCCACCCTCACTCCCCCTCTCTCTCCTTTCTCTCCCCCTCCAGATCCTTTAAAGAGGGTACCCAGACCAGCCATGCCTCTTGGATTCACTCCAGACTTCCTCGACCAATTTGTTCCTCTATTGTCCTCCTTATCAGCTTCTTTTTATGTTTTTCTCCACCATTACAATATAAACCTCTTGAGAACAAAGACTCTCTGTGGTTGTAGAGAGGGGTCCATTGCATATCTTAATTTGGTCAATATCCATTCTTCACACAATTTGCTTGGAAAATGGCTAAATTGGGGTGTATACTTTTTAAATGACTTTGTATTTATTCTTTCTGTGAGTAGTGATTGTCACATTTATGGTAATGGTATTCCCAGCACACAGTAGGTATTTCAACAAATGCTTCTTGATTAACTCTTTATTTCATTGATGTATCCTGAGGTTTATTACAATCAACACAGTATCACATGCAAATAGGAACATGTACAGGACTTCTCTGGAATAGAACATCCTTCTTCTAATGATAATTCATAGAACATCCTCCTGGATAGTGGCAAACATTTTAGGTGAACATACATCTTCCTGCTTATTTCCTTACTTGATATTTATATTCTGAAGACTGCTGAACCAAATTATTTCTTTAGTAATATCTGAAATGAAATCACATATGGTCATAACTTATGCCTATGAAGACAGTATTTTAGGCTGTATTTTGCTCTACTGAGTAAATGCTTTTTGGTAATAGATACAACAGGCTCTTATATTCTTTTATATTTCCTAGTTAATTGAGTGACTCAGTGATGTGGTCTGCTGTGGAAAATAATTTGCCAAAGGTTCTCTGTTCCCGTGTTCTGTTCTTATCAGAGATAATCTTCAATGCATGCATAGATCATTCTCATAAAGATTTTATCAAGCTATAAAATAAGGTATATGGATTGCTATAATAATGGGATTTGAGGGCTGGAAAGAACTTTAAAAGTCATAGTGTTATAAGATTGTGTGATGATGAACTATGATAGACTTGGTTCTTCTCAACAATTCAGTTATGCAAGGCAATTCCAATAAATTTTGGATAGCAAATGCATCCAGAGAGAACTACTATGGAGCCTGAATATGCATCAGTACACACTATTTTCACCTTTTTTTTTCTTCCTCAAGGTTTCTCCCTTTTGTTCTGATTTTTCTCTCTCAACCTGACTCATATAGAAATATGGAAAAAATGAATGTACATGTATAACCTAAATAAGATAAAATAAAATCAGAGTTTTGTAAACCATTTATTTTACTGAAGAAAAACTGAAGCCTGTAGACATTGAGTGACCTGCCTCTATCACACAGATAATAAGAGGTGATCCTGGCTTTAGAAGCAGTTCTATTGACTTCAAATATATTATTCTTTTCTCTACATAAAACTACTGATGTCTTTTTCAGTTGTTCCCTTTCTGGTTTGTTGTATTACTGTGATGTTTTGGCTCTGGGGAATGGGAACATCCTTGCTTTGAGATATATTGAATACTTTTAAAAATTGGTTCCCAGTGTGGATTTCTACTTTCTGTGATTCTTAGTGAGAGAGAAATTCTAAAAAGACCCTTCAAAGCAAATCAACAGACATTCTGAAACTTAAGGACCAATCCAAAGGATAGAAAAGGTGAGTATAAAGAATTTATATATACAGGAAAGGATGGATCAGAAAAAAAGATGGAGAAACTAAATACTTGCAGATTATGCAGAAGCTTCATTTTACTAAATCATGATAGGATGGTGGTGCAGTAGATAGAGCCTAGGACTTGGAGTCATGATGGCTAGAGTTTAAATCCTGTTACAGACACTTACCAGTTATGTGACTATGGGTCAAGGCATTTAACCTTCTGATTTCTCAATCTCCTCATCTGCAAAACAGAAATAATAGCATCTACTTCCCATAGTTGTTAAAACGATTAAATAAGTTAGTAAATATAAAAAATTTTGCAAATTTCAAAGCATCATATAAATGATAGCTATTATTCCTATTATTCCTTTTCTTCTATGTAAAAGGGGGATGATAATTACATATTACAAGGCTGTTGTGTGATTCAAATGAGATCATATATGTACTTAAGTACCATATGAAGTCAGCTGTTATTATTATCCAGTACAATGTAAACTGCTTGAAGTCAGAGACTTTTGTTTTTAATCTTGGTATTCTCAATGCTTGGGATCAATGGCTTACACAGAGTTGATATTTAATAAATGTTTGTTGAATCTATTTGAATTTTCTTTGTGGAGAATAACTATAGCTAGAAATGTCCCTATATATAAATATAATTCCATAAGTTCAATGCATGTAACCATCTTTGGCTTCCAACATAGAGTTCTCTGTACCTTTGGGAGCTTTTGGCTTTTCATTGAGGGAGTAAGCAGATCAATCTATCTCTATGTTCCTGGGCTATTATTAGGAGGTCGTTCTTATACCCCTTCCCCTTTTTTTGGCATCCAAATGAAACATTGGCAAGGAGCTTGGGTCCCCTAAGTGTAGGCTGGATGTAGACAGGAGAACTTTCTTGTCTAAACTATTTTGGGGTGCTCTATGGCATATTTCACTAGAACATCCAGAAGAATAATTGATAACTGGAAGATAAATTGACTTCAATCATCCAACTACTTTTGAAGTAAATTTAATAACTTGTAGAATGTGCCACATATAGCTTTATCATAACTTCTTCATGCTGGTAGGAGACAAGTTATTTTCCTCTATCAAACCTGGTAATCTTGTGGGTCTTGGATAAACATTTCAGTGGAGGAAAGGGTGAGGAGGTTAATGTAACAGCCAAAGAGGTATACTTTTCTCTCAGTCCACCCATGTCACCCCAGCTGACCCATCATAATTTCACCATTACACTTCAACACTTCCCCATCAACATCCTGGCTCATCCATCCCTCCCTTTCTGGGCTATGTTCATAGAACATCCCTATCATTCTCTGGGGGCTTAAGCTTTGCATAATGTGAGAAAGATAATTCTCTTTCCATCCCAAATTCCTTTTCAATAGACCTAGTCCAGGAAAATGGTGAAGATCTGAGGTGGAAGCAGGACTGATAATATAAAATAATAGCATCCAGAAAGGCCTAGAAACTCAAATGAAAGACATCCAAGCTAAAATAAACACAGTTTCTTGTCTTTTAAATCCTAGCTATTTGATACATTGCCAGAATGTAATAAGCTAAACACTCACCCTTGTTATTACTGAAGTTAAGCTTTCTGTTTTTGAAAAGAAAAAAATCACTTATGAAAAAAAATGAATTCTCTAACTAGGAGGCCTCGATTCAGAAGAAGGTGAGAAGGAAGGTATAATAATAGAAATAGCCACTGGGAGCTATGGATTGTGCCTTCACAAAAACTACAGACATATTTCCTCATTTTTATAGACAAAAAGTTGGAGTTTCAGAGAGATCTTATCCCCTTAATTATGCAGGTACTTAGCTATCAACTAGATAGCTGGCTTTTGGAGTCAAGATTGAATTTCACCCCCTATACTTGCTGTGAAATGTTTCAGACACTTATTATTAACTCTGGGCAAGTCTAAATGCCCATAAGTAATCACATGAAAAACAACTGAAATATCTGTATTGATGGAGGGGAGTTTCCTTTTTGGGTGTCACCTATACTAATGAAATCACAGGTCCAGACCAATACCAGAACAATAAAAGACCATGAAGATGGGGCTTATTCTTGGTCTCCTGATTCAAAATCCAATACTTTTTCTGCTATTACCACCAAAGCCAGAAATAGCTTAGGGCAATGGAATTTTCCTTCATGGTCCTATATTGGCCTAAAAATATAGACAAGAAACTACACAGGATTACAAAAGAAGCTATGGGTTAGTTAAAATAAAGATGTATTTTTTCCCATCCAAGTACATGGACCTCTTGAAATTTATCCACAGATCCCCTGTCTTAAAGGAATTTTTTTGAAGGAGGGAAAATCTGAGCTTATTGACAATGCTTAAGTCATGCCATATGAATACTATAGACATCTAGAGATGAGGGTCTTTACATTCCTAATAGGTGAATCCTGTGGCAATGAAGCAAACAGAAGATATTCTGCTGAACATCTGCAGCTCTAAAGTAACAAAAAAACCTTGGATCCATCACTAAGGTAAAGGTCAATCACCAGCACTGGATGATGGGATATCCACGAGACTGACACAGAGTGAGGGTCCCAAAGCTCACTGTGGGCTCAGCAGAACAGAGCATCACAGGGCTACTTGGTGGATATCATGTTTAGCTAGCTGCCCAACACTGGTGGGGACATTTTGTTAGTGTATTGCATCCATCCTTCTACAAATAACCTATCTCAAAGCAGGGAGAATCTCTTTTTTTAAATTATGGATTATTTTGGAAATCTGGCAGAGCGCATGGACCCCTTCTCACAACAAAGTTTTTAAATAACTAAAAATAAAGCTAAATTTCACTCGGAGGTTAGTGAAAATAAAGATGTACCTTTTTTCTTATCAAATTTCACAGAGTCAGTGAATAAACATTTATCAAATCCCTACTATGTACCAGACATGGTGCTAAGTTCTAAAGATTAAAAAAAAAAAAGGTAAAATTCAGTTCCTGATCTCAAAGAGCTCACTCCTGAAATCTAATCATGAACCTCAGGTTAAGAACCCCTGTGTTAGATTGACAAGTTATGTTAGAAAAAATCCATATGACTCAAAGCCATAACTAAACTGTCATTGGTGCCAGTTCACAATGAAAAAACAAGCAAATTAAAACCAACAATATTTGTAGAATCAGGCACTGGGGAAGCTTGCAAACAGCTGCATCTTTGTACCCGGGTTTTTTCCCCTTTCTATTCTGTAATTTCTGCTCCCAAACAATAATTCTGAGTAGACTCCTAATGAGAAGTTATAGAGCAAGGTAATGATTACTTGGGACTCAGTACATTCTGAAACATTTTAAACCCTTCCAGGAAGCACCCACTGTCTTCTCAAGAATGATGAGTTCTTCCTTTTATCCTCTCCAACCCTATTTCAGTTAACATCTCACAGAGCTTTGAACTTTCTTGCAATGGGCATGTGGCCCATCGTTTATACCTCTCTCCTGTTTGGTTCTCTGCCAGCAAGAGACAGTTCAGGGACAAAACCTTGAAAATATATGCTCTTACCTTATGTTACTGCTGCTTATTGTGGGTCGTGGTCTGATATTCCCTTTCTGTGAATCTCAAGTCTTTCTTTTAATCAAAACATTATTGATTGGGCACACCTGTAACTTCTCAGCTTTCAGCCCCAATTAAAGGGTGAGTTTACCTTCATGAAGGAGAGAAAGAAAGCAATAGCTGGATTTGGACCCTGAATTTCCTAAACTTGGTTATCTTGTCTCCTTTTTTGAACAATGCCCTGAATATCACAACATAGCCTTTTAAAGAGAATCAAGTTTGACATTCATAAACTGATAAGCTTTCTCAGCCCAATCCCCTCTCTCAGACTCAAAGCAAACAAAAAAAAATTGAAAGCTAAAGCCATCTTAAAAGTTAAATTAATGCTTTGAAAAAGAAAAGTAAAAAGGGGTAATCAGCCATTTTATATTTGGAGATTTCTCTGTATGAGAACTGTATCTAACATGATTATATGCATATTTTCCTATTAATAATTATAATACCTTCCATCTTTACAGGACTTTAGACTTTTCTGGATATACCAGAAAGAGATGGCAACTTTTCAAAAGCAGATGCTCATGCACTGATCTGTGTTCATATGGCTTGAGGGATGAGGGATGAAATATCCTAAAGGGGGCAAAATCTAGCTAGAAAACATCACTGCTGAAAAAAGATGGCCATTAATTAGAATTTAATTTGCATTAACAAGTTCCTCCCTTAAAATTTAAATACCTCTTGCAAGGTGAAGCATATTTTTTTTATTTTGTCCACATTTACAATAAATGAACAGAATAAGACAATCAAGTAAACTCAGAAATGAAAGATGTTAGAATAATAAAGTGACCTTGTTTGGCTATAGTAACAGAATAAAACCATCTTTCAGAAGCTATTTTTTTTAACAAGAAAATGTCCTAATCTAATTTATTTCTCTCTTTTGCTGTTGCATTATTTGTTTTTAGAACTAAGTTGTTTCCTAGCCTTACCTGTATTACCTACTTTCTCTTGAGACTGGGGCCTCTCACTCTTTGATCTGTCATGAGCAAAAAAAGAGAGCTGGCTTCTATCTAATATGTGGTTGCTATTCTGTATTCATATATGACAGATGGTGTACAGGTCCCAACAACAAAAGGTGTGTCTATAGTAGAGTGGAAAGGTTACTGGATTTGTTGTCAAAGGCATGTATTATTTTTCTATATATATAAATTGTTTAATAAATGTTTGGTGATTTGATAAATAAAATGAGAATTTATATAAAAGCATTACTATATTCAGAAGTATTTTTGTTTTTTCATTTCAATAAATATTAATAGTGTAATCATCATCCCATGAAAGATATTTGTAATTTTTTGAAAATCCATTTGGTTTCAGGAGCAATAGACCTCTTTTGACCTCTCTGAAAGAAAAGTTCCCCCATATATCTTTCCCTATAGCAGGGCTTCTTAAACCTTTTCCACTCATGACACTTTTTTGGCCAAGAAATTTTTATGTGATTCTAGGTACACAGGTATATAAAATAAGTAAACAAATCAAAAATTTACTGATAATAAATCATAATTTCATGACTCCTATATTCAGTTATTAAATTCCATATGGAATGGTAACCCACAGTTTAAGAAGTTGGGCTCTATAATAGTTACTATACTGCATCACTTCTATTTCTCTGAGTCTCAGGGAAAAACACTACTAACTTGGAATTATTCTAATTGACTGAAGGCCTCTATTCTACTATTGTGGAAACATGCTTCCAAATGACTCAAGTGTGTATTCTTAAACAAAAGATGTGTACATTATTTGTACTGTTTATATATACAAATTCACATCCCCTAACAAAAGTATACAATCAGGGCAATCTCTAAACAATGTCTTACAACTGATAAATATACACTAATACTCAGATTATCTGGAAGTCAGATTATAGACAATCTCAATCATTTCTGGGAAAATCTATACCCAAGTAAATTTAAAAAATATCTGAGAAGCAAATAAATGACTGAAAGCCATGTAGGGAAGGGGAAAAAAAAAAACTACCGTTGGTTTACTATGCTAAGCAATGGTATATAAAATAAGGTAGCAAGCACACTAAAAGCAAAGTTGTACCATATTATTATGAAGTTACAGTAAGATGAGAAGAAGACAAAATTGTGTTCAGGGGAGGGTGATTAAGGAATCAGGAAAGTATCCAATGCAGTTTTAAAAGAAATCCATCAACAATGTTTAAAATGCTTTGCATCTTAATTAAGAAGTACTTTGGGGGCAGGTACAGGGAGTGGCAATAATGGAAAGAAGGAAAAGGAGGAGGAGGAGGAGGAGAAAGAGAAGGAGGAGAAGGACTAATTAAAGGCATTCCTTTTGTTGTTGTTATTTGATCTTTTTTCAGTTGTGTCCAACTTTTCATGATCCCATTTGAGATTTTCTTGGCAGAGATATTGGAGCACTTTGCCATTTCCTTCTCTAGGTCATTTTATAGATGAGGAAACTGAGGCAGAGTTAAGTGACTTGCCCAAGATCATATAGCTAGTTAATGTCTGAGACATGATTTGAACTCAAAAAGATAATTCTTCCTGACTAAGCCCAGGGCTCTCTATCCACTGTCTCACTAGGACAATGATAATCAATGCATTGTGTATCATAGAACTGACAGTGATAGAAGAATTATAATGTTCTCAGAGCCTTTTATCTTGAACAAAATTAGCAGCCAATAAACCATTGAAGATGATTACTCTTTTAAGAGAAAGAAAATGAAGGATAAAATACACAATTAGGAAAACTTAGTCATCGAAAATTTTGGAACAGATAAATTAGAGTGGGAGTAAAAGCTGAGGAACAGCAGAGGGGGAAACATTTAATGAAGTTACCAAAGTGTCAATCAGCACTATATTCCTTATAAGCTTTATGAAATCTTCATTAAACAAAAGAATATCCTAATAGTATCATACAGTTGACTCAAGGTCTTTTGTGATTTCCTCTTAGCTAACATATAGCTGTTGGGGGGGTATTGGTGCTGATGAATTGTTGAGTAACTACAATGTGTAAAGCACCTTCCACAAGGAATAATTCTCTCAAATTATCATTAGAGTCAAGAAGTATTTGAATTTCCAAAATATTTTTGTCTTTTTAGAGGTTCTTTACTATGGCTCCCTCAAATTACTCCATTTGGTAGCTATCACTAGTCATTCAGAGACCCTGTAGCACAGATAACTTACAGGTTAATGACGAACTTTTAAAAAATTCAAGAGAAGGATATTACTCTCCTTAATAATGAACACTACAGTGATTGGGTAGTCTTACCCAGATCTACCTGGCACCTGATTTCTTATTTTGCACAATTCATCCAGTCACTTTCTTCAGATAATCACATTGTTGGAAATAATCTGAGAATCCATCAAGTTCAAACTATACTTGAAAATGAATCATCTCTTCTTGTTGTTCAGCATTCATTGCTGAAGACCAATGACATTAGTGTTGGGGTCAGAGTACAGTGTGTTTAGCTGTGACTGATCAGTCCAGCATGAGTTCAGAAGACTATTATGTTTGGACACAAGTTAGAACATTTGGGGTGGAAATGTCTTTGGATACACATAATTCATGTTTCTTTTGTACTATTGTAATTCTACTTTGCTCATAGAACACAATGGGCTTAGTTCTTTGATGTGAGCACGCCATGTTGGGCAGTCTTGTGCCAGTCTCCCATGTCTCACTATCAATACTAAAGTTCTTTAGAGAAATCTTAAAAGTGCCCTTATATCAGAAACAACCAGCAGGATGATTTCAGAGAGGCCTGGAGAGACTGGCATGAACTGATGCTGAGCAAAATGAGCAGAACTAGGACATCATTATACACAGCAACAACAATACTATATGATGATCAATTCTGATGGACATGGCTCTCTTCAACAATGAAATGTTTCAAACCAGTTCCAATTGTTCAGTGAAGAAAGCCATATACACCCAGAGAGAGGGATGTGAAATGTGGACCACAACATAATATTTTCATGCTCTCTATTGATGTTTGCTTGCATTGTGTTTCCTTTCTCTGATTTTTTTTTCTTGTAGATACGATTTTTCTTGCACAACAATGATAAGTGTGGAAATATGTATACATATATTCGATTTGTCAAGTATTCTAACATAATTAACATGTAGTAGATTTCCTGCCATCTAGGGGAGGGGAATTTGTAACAGAAAGCTTTGTAAGGGTTAATGCTGAAGAATTACCCATACATATGTTTTGCAAATAAAAAGCTTTAATAATAAAAAAGAAGAGTGTCCTTATATCACTTCTAACCACCCTGTGAGAGCTTACCTTGTGCAAGGTCTCTGCAGTAGAGTCTGAATATTTTGAATATTGAATACCTTCTCTTGGCAAGTGAGCTTAAGAATCTTCCCAAGACAATTCAGATTGAAGGGGTTTAGTTTTCTGGGATAGATTGTCCAGGTTTTAAAGGTATTTAATAGTAAAGTCAGCATAACTTCTCTGTAGATTTTCAGTTTGATATGAAGTCTGATTCACTTTCTCTCCTACACTTTCTTTTAGTCTCCCAAATGCTGAGCTAGCTCTGGCAATGCATCTATGTAGACATACCTGAAAGACATACTGCCAAGTTAAGTGAACTTATCCACAGAATTCAAGTTTTACTCCATTTACTACCTGGTTCCATGTGTGTGGTTGGTTGCAATGCTGGCTGGTGAAGGACCTCTGTAGAATCTGTAGATCTCTGTTGAATCATGTTTACAACTTAACCAACAGGTGATCTTCCAGACTTTTAAACCAACTTTGCTTTGACATTGTTCCAGTTGTTAGGGAATATTCTTGCTACTTCTTCCCTCTGGAGGCAAGCAGAATAAGTTTTATCCTATTTCATTCTAATAGACAGTTATCACTCCTCCTCACTATTTCTGCAAGCATTCTCTTCCATAGACTAATCATCACTCCTTCCTTTAACTGATCCTCATCTGATATGATCTCCAGGCACATGGCCATTTTTCTCTCCTCTAAACATTCATCAGCATATCCTAAAATACAACACCTAAAATGATTAATCACTCAACAAAGGGTTATCAAGAAATTTTTTATATACTAGTAGGTGCTTTGCTAAGTTCTGAGGATACAAAGAAATGGGAATAGAGTCTCAGCTCTGAAAGAATTTCTAAAGAAAATGGCACGATATAGAAAATATACATAGAATAGTTAGAAGACCATTTCAAGGAGAAGGTGTTGGCTAACGCCTTCCTTTAAACTTGCACTCATACTGGCAGGTCAGGCAACCAAAGGGTCACTATTTTTCCTCTCAGAGTTCAGTGGATAACTAAGTGGCCAGAGTTTTTAGTACTATTACTTCTGAGTCCCCACTCTTTTAGTGGCTTATTAGCTAAAGTTAACTATTTTTTAAAAGGGGTATTTACTAAACAGAGATAGCAAAGATAATCACGGCAAAAATATTTACCTAAATGGAGGGACACATCTTGTACACATAAAATTCCTGGGAAAGATGGATCCAAACTTGGAATGCATATATGGCCAAAGGGTAAATTCATAGCTATTAGTCACTGGAGTTTTGTTTTTTTTTTCCTCTATGGAATTCTCATCAAGTTCTCCTAACATGTGATTTTCTTATGGGTTTGAGGAACTGTGCCTTTTACAGAGCCCTGAAACTGCCTTTCTCTGGTGTAACCAGCTTGTTCTCTGTATGCTATTTGTTCTATGTTTTTTTTTTTTTTTGCCCTTGATGCAGATGCCTCCATGAACTATTGCTGTTCCAGGGATACTGCTACTAGCTTTGGTGGATACTGCTGCTAAATTAAATGGTAACTCCAAAACTTCAGTCTTTCAGAATTCTCAGTTGCTACAATGAGTTTGGAGAAGAAAGAAAGGAAGGAGAGAGAAGAGAGAAAAGTAAAGAGGATAGAAGAGGGAAAAAGGAGAAAGAGTAGAGAGGAAAGATGAAAAGAGAAAGAAGGTGGGACAAGAGGAGAGAGGTCTTTTCCTAAGATAATTCTCTCTCAGGAGTCCTTCACCATCTCATTTTCACTTACCACTTGATATACTGTTGTAATTTGTGATTCCGAACTAGCTTGTTTTATCATATAATCATTCCATGGGAAATGATTTATTAGCTTTAACTAGTCAAAAAATAGTTCTTGTGTTGTTTCATCTGCTTTCGTCCAAAGACCTAAAGCCCATCTCACCCTTTCAAACTGATTAAGGATATATTTCAATTTAGTTTACTTTTGATAGATTGATTCAGTCACAATGTCTGAACTTCTATGATTATATTAACAATAGTTTGATCAAAACACAGTAAAGCATGCCTACCAATTTCTTTGTCCTTAATATTATATATAATAGAATCCAAAATGAAAAATATCTTTTTGATTATCACACTATGCTATTGATTCATATTGAGTTTGAAGTCCCAGACCTTTTTTTCAGATGAACTATCTAGACACACTTCCCATAAAATTCCCTGAATTTTAAGACTCAAAGGTAGGACTTTACATTCGCCCTGTCCCCACTGGATTTCAGCATTCTTGTTTGGAATATGATGGTATAATATTCAGAAATATAACTGAAACACAATTTCAAATCTTTTTTAGCTTTGTGTTATCTTCAAATTTGAAAAGCATGGCATCTATCCCTTTGTCTAATTCACTGACAAAAATGTAACAGTTTCAAGGGCAAGTTCAGAGGCGCTCCAGTAGAGACCCTTTTCCAAGATAATTCCAAGCCACTAAAAACAACATGTTGGATTTGGCCACTCAAATAGCTTTAATCTACTTAATATCCACCCTCTCCACAAAAACAGAATAAGGGATTTCAACTAAAAGCATTGCTTTGCAAAAATCCAGGTAAACAATACTTATAGCACTTCACTGATCTACTTGGATAATCTGGTTAAAAAGGAAAATTACTTTAGCCTGGCTTGATTTGTTCTTGATAAAGACATGGGCTTTTTTTGATTATTGATTCCTTTTTCAACATTATTCATTATTCCTTTAATAATACATTCAAGGATTTTGGCAATAATCGTAGCCAAGGTCAATGGGCTATAATTCAGAGTCCATTTTCCTTCCTTCTTTGAAAAAAGTATTTACTATTTTGCAAATAGTATTTTCTTTGGGAGTGCAGAATAGTATTTACCTTTTTGCAAATCTTATAATAGTTTTCCCATTTTATACTGCTTTTTAATAACTGACAATGATGGTTTAGCAATGGCATCTACAAATTGTGTCAGTATTTCAGGATATGGTTTATTTAATGACTTGAACTCATCAAGGAAACTAGATTTGCTGCCACTATCTATCTGCTTGGCCTAAATTTCAATTCCATATTGGCTATTTTTGTTGTACCCGTTTTAGTCCAAAGATCAAGCCATTATTCTTGGCAGAGAAAATCGAACCAAAGTAAGAATTGAGTAGGATCATAGATTTAAATTTGGAAGCAATCTCAAAGGTCATCTAGTTCATTCTTCTTTTTTTTTTTTTTTATCAATGAGGAAATGGAAATCTAGAGAGATTAAGTGACTTCAACATTACATAGGAAGGAAGTAGCAGAGGCAATAGCTGAACTGAATTTTTTTTGTCATTAGCATTTTTTTGGCCAGTCTCAATTCATTTTTTTGCTTTGTTTCCTGTGACACTATTAGTATGGGACTGTACTACAATTTTACTTTCCTCCCTCATTTTCTTCTATGGTTTGCATTTTCTGTATGCGGCTTTTTTGAAATCTAAATTGATCATTGAATTTGCTCTGCCATTTACATTTGTTTTTTTATTTTTTTCTTATCATGGACAGCTAAATGGTGCAATGGAGAGAATGTCAGGCCTGGAATCATAAAGACTCATCTTCAAGAACCTCAGACATTAGCAGTTTGAAATTGAGCAAGTCATTTAACCCTGTTTTCCTCATCTATAAAGTGAGCTAGAGATGGTAATGGAAAACCACTGCAGTATCTTTGCCAAGAAAATCCCAAATGGGGTAATACAGAGTCAGACATCACTGAAATGACTAAATGACAACACATAGATACCTCTGTTTCTAAGGACCAAGTTTGACACATGCCATATTCAAGCCCATGTAATAAAAAGATTCTACTTTCTTTAACCCTTTACAATGGATTTAACAAAAATTATTAGAATAGATCTGTATTTATTCATTGGGGAGAGAGAGCACAATGTAATGAAAATAGCCATATGACTGGGTATCAGAATATTTCTGTTTTTGTCCTTGCTCTGTTATTAGCCAATTATGTAACCTTGATTAATTTAATTTATCTCTTCAGTTTTCAGTTTCCTTACCTTTAAAATGAGCAGATTATATCAAATATCTAATATATTTTCCAACATTCAAACTCTATGCTTCTGTTTATGATAACTAGACATAAAAGAGATTTTGTAGAAAAGAGTATATCAAAACAAGGGCACCAGCTATAAAGATAAAAATCCATTCTGAAAATTCGTGCATCCATGATAGAAGCTAATCTAAATCGAGAGAAAATCAAAAGCCTTCAAAATGAAAAATATATAATTCAGCATACTTTTGAAAAGTAATTTAAAATAATTGCTATGTTCTATGCAAACAGGAGTGAGTAGGATTGTTGCGGGTGGAGGAAGTGGCCATTTACAGTCATCATCGCTTAGCAGATCCACCTGCACAAAATATCCCTGATATTAATGGGAAATTTGCCCTTTTGCCCACACATTCAAGGCAGCCAAACAAGACACCAAAAAGAAAGAAAGAAATAAAAGCAAAAGAAATGATTCTGATAAAAGAACCTTTCTTCTGGCAATACCCAGGGCTCAATCAAACTCCATCTGATTAGAGATAAACAAGTGTACTTTATTGTTGTTCCCTAGTTTGATTTTTCTGCTGGTATGAAGGAGTCTAGAAGAGAAAGGAAAATTGCACAGCTTGCTTTAAAGACCAAAGTTGTTTTCCTTGAATAGAAAATAATGTAGTGTTGTTCCAGGCAACTCATTTAATTTATATGCATGTGACTGAGAGACATCTTAAGTAAAGGCATTTTTCTAAAAGGTGAAAAAATTACATTATGATAAGTATGTTGAAAAATCCCAGTCTACGTAGGAACTTAGAACCCAAAGTTGGAATCAAGATAAGAGATCAGCCCAACCTAGGCAAAGTATGAAGTTTAAGTTCCCCTCCATTTGAACATTTCTCCTTCTGTGTGAGACTGTTTATTCAAGGATTTGAGTCTTCAGTGCAATATCTATGACTTCTTGTTGTTGCTCAATTATGTCCAATTTTTCATGACTCCATTTGAGGTCTTTGTATACTGGACTGGTTTGCCATTTCCTTCTCCAGCTCATTTTAACGTGAGGAAACAGAAACCAGCATGAGTAAGTTACTTGCCCAGAGTCACACAGTGTCTCAGGTTGGATTTGAACTCAGGTTTTCTTGACTGCTGGGCTAGTAGTTTATATACACTCTGTCACCAAATCCTACTAGTAGTAATTGACATTGAGATAGAGCTTTAAAATTTTAAAAGTACTTTATATACAGTATCTCATTTTATCTTCACAACAACCTGGTGAGATAGATACAACAAGAATTGTTATACTTTTATGGATGAGTAAATTGAGTCTCAGAGATCATATAATCACAAATCTAGAGCTAGAATGGACTACAAAGACCACCTAGTAAAATACTTCAAATAACTGAGACCCAGGGAAGCTAAGTTAGTCAATATAAATTTAAGAAGTTCTTATTATGTGCCTACTAAATTTGTGATGGCCTACTATGTGCCAGGCAATGTGCTAAGTACTCAGAATACACAGAAAGGTAAAAGATAGTTCCTGCTCTCAATGAGTTCACAAAGGTGATACTTTACAGTCTATTTCTGCTTACCTTTAGTTTCCAAAGTAAAAAATCTAGCAGAAAAGTGGATAGGGCTAAATCTGAACTCAGGTCTTCCTTGCCCTAAGCCTATCTATTCACTAGATAGCAGAACTGGCCAACAGAGATAATACTGACTCTGAAAAAATAATTTTATTCAGAATTCTATTCAGAGATTTAGTCAGTTGTAATTTTTCCTGCTTTTTTAAAACAAAAAATTGATAATAACTTTTTGGTTTTTTGCCATCACTTTTTTTCTATTCTTTCTTGCTTTCCTCTCCTATTAACTGTCTCTTATAAATTTTTTTTGGAATAGGAAAAATAAGTTGAGCAAAAAGTAAGGCATAATTGACAAGCATCCACCGTATGCCAACCATATACTAAATCTGTCAGTGGCAATGTTCCATATCTGTTGTCCCTCATCTTTGCAAAGAGGAAGAAAGTTATATGTTTCTGTTCTGAACTTAAACACCAAAATAAAGAGCATTTCTATATACACAACAGAATACAAAAGAAGATATTTATAAAACCACAGAACTCCATGTCATATTGCTTGCTTCTTTTTAAATTATGCAATCAATTTTACTCATCACTTTCAGTAATATCTTTAGTAATTGTCTATACTTCCTTTTAAATTTTCTTCTGTTCTCTTCTATGCATTAAAAAATTCTTGATAACCTATGGGAAGCTGAGGAGAGCATCATTTGTGTATAGTGCCCTCCCAACTAAAAACCAAGAGAAAGAAAGGGGAAAATCCTCATAACAATGCAATAAACAAATATTTAGTGCTTACTATGTTTCAGGCACTTATTTGTATATTGAATATACAAATAAGAAAAATAAACACAATCCCTGCCCTCAAGGAGCTTACAATCTAATGGGAGAAGACAACATGGAAAAGACAACTGAAAAAAGGATAGGGAAATGGCTCAAAAAGCATGAACTCCAAAGAGCTCATTTAGTTTCTGAATCCTCTTTAGAAAGGTTTCTGTAGTTTCCTCCTCTTTCCTCCAGCTCTCCAATCACATGGGCAAGGCTTCTGATAAGATGTAAGTACCAAAGCTGAAGCAATCTCTATGATGATGATATAGCAAATCAAGCAAAACAAAACCACACAGCAGCCATGTTCAAAAATTTTTGTCTCTTTCCACACCTTTCACACTTCAAGAGGTGGGTAATTAATCCTTCACAGCTTCTTCTTCAAAAATTGGCTGGTCATTGCATTGACCAGAGTTAAGTCTTTCTGATTGTTTATATTGCATATATGTTATTATATATTGTATAAATTGCAATAATATATACAATCCTTGAATAAACTATTTTCCTGGTTCTTCTCATTTAACTTTGTATCAGTTCATACTACCCAGGATTCTCTGAAATGATCTCTTTCAAAATTTCTTTCAGTGATTATTCTCTTACATCCATATGCTATCATTTGCTCAGCCACCCTCCAAAATAAGAAACAATCTAAGACATCTTTTAGATTTTAGTTCTTTGTTTTCCCCCTCCCCCAATAAATCTTCCCTTGGAAGATTGTTTTGTTTATGATTGTTCCCTCCTTGGTATTATCCTCCCTCATAAACTACCTTACCCTATTCTTCTTGTTTCTTCATTGAGTTTGATGTTCAGATGGTGAAGTTAATGAAGTTGGTACAATAATGGTAAATAATGTATCACTTTTGTGTATTTTGTTATTCTTTTTGCTTAGATATTGTTTAGTAACTATATGTAAATTCTCATTGGAAGCTAAATTATTTAAAACCTTTTTCTCCATCAAAAGATTTCATGGTGAGAAATTGCTATTTATTTTCTCTCTGTCTCTCAAATTTATATATTATAATTATATACATTTGTAAATTCACTTTTGTTGGTTACCTTTTGTAAAAGGTAACCAACAATTCATACAATAGATGGTGTTACTTTTCTAATTTTGTTTTTTACTATTATTCTTGAGCTCTGATTTATCTTTAATGCAGGCAGTCAATCAATATTGATTGATTACTATATTTATAAGTCGTTGGACTAAGTAAACACTGGCAGGAAAAAAAGATGAATAAGATCTGATTCCTGCTTTCAAGGAGCTTATGATGCAATAGGAGTTGTGCAAACAAAGGCACAGTCCCAGACAGTGATCTCAAACTCAAATAGAAATTGGTGACATATTTCTTTAGAAAATCACAAATTAGCATTATTTATATTGTATTTTTAATAATTTTGTTCAAAATTTCCCAATCACATTTTAATCTGATTTGGGCTGCAGAATGGTGGGTTCAGAATTCAATATCTCTGGTCTAAGATAGATTCCACATGAGTAATGCAAGCAAACAAAAAAAAAATAAATAAGTTCCTTATCATTATTGATCATGCTGATCAGGAGACACTTTCTAAGGGAGGGGATGTTTGAGCCAAGTCTTGGAAGGCAGACCATATCTCAATTGGTAGAGATCACAGGGGAAATCATTTCAGGCAGACATTCTGACATGGACAAAGGTTCAGAGACTGAAAAGCAAGAAGAATGTTTAGGGAATCATAAGAACCTTAAAGTACAAGAGTATTATAGAGAAGAGGAGGAAGAGATCAGGCTGGGAAGTGTGTTTGTGATGAATGTGAAAGGTCTTCAAAACAAAGCTAAAAAAGTTGAATTTTTTCTGTAGGCAGTCGTTAGTCACTGGAAGTTTTTGAGTAGGGATGTTGGGGGAATGAGTCATGACATGACCAAAGCATTGATTTACCAAAATTCATCTGTTGGCCATGGATAAAGATGGATTTGAATCCTAATTAATGACTAATGGTTATATGGTGTGTAAAAGTTTGCAAAGTGCTTTATATGCATTATTTCATTTCAAATCATAACAGACCTGTGAAGTAAGTAGTCTGAATATTATTTGGCTCCATTTTCCAGGTGAAAAAATTGAGAAACAGTGACTGGATTAGGGTCATGCAACTGTAAGTATCTGTAGTGAGATTTAGAAAAAGAGTATCTTAATCCCAAGCCCAATACACCATTTATGTATCCATTTTGTCATGTTGCCTCTGAGAAGAGAAGGAGATTAGAGGTGGATTGTTATTATACAACTGTAAGGTTGGTTAATAAAATCTTAAACATGGACAATGATAGTGGGTATGAATGCAAAGGAAGGGATGGATGGGAATGAAGTAGTGAATTTTTACATAGTATTGTACATAGTATAGTCTTTCAGACTATAAATTGATATGTAAATATTTGTTTAATTATCTGTATTTTTACAACCTATATTACTCACATGTTTATTAGGCAGAATAATAATATTGTGAGGAAATATAATGTGACTCAATGTTGCATAGCCCAACACTACCACTGACTAGAAGTAAGCAAGAAATAAAGACATGTGAAGTTCTTGTTTTTTTTTTAATAAAGATTTTTTTAGGGGCAGCTAGGTTGAGCAGTGGATAGAGCACCAGACCTGAAGTCAGGAGGACCTGAGTTCAAATTTGGCTTCAGACACTTAACACTTCACACTTCCTAGCTGTATGACCCTGGGCAAATCATTTAACCCCAATTGCCTCAGTTAAAAAAAAAAAGAAAAAAAAGATTTTTTAGTTTCAAAACATTCACAGTTTTCAACATTCACCTTTGCGAAGCCTTGTGTTCTAAATTTTTTGTCCCTCCCCTCTTCCCACCCTCTCCCCTAGATAGAAAGTATTATATTATTAAACATGTGCAATTCTTCCATACATATTTCTATAATTATCATACTGCACAAGAAAGATCAGATCAAAAAGGGAAAAAATGAGAAAGAAAACAAAAGGCAAGCAAACAACAACAAAAAGAGTGAAAATGCTATGCTGTGATCCAGACTCAGTCCCCACAATTTTCTCTTTGGGTACAGACCATTGGAACTAACCTGAATCACCTCACCGTTGAAGAGTTACATCCATCAGAACTGATCATTGTATGATTGTTTTATCGCTGACTAGTCTAAGACCTCATTTTCTATGGACACCTAGAAAAAAATGTGTTATGCCATATTGTTAGTAACCCTAGACACAGTTGCACTCCAGCCCCAAGACCACATGTTTTAAGTCAGAAAATCTGGATTTAAATAGAGCCTCCAATATCTACTGGAGTCATAATCTAATCAAATCCCATCATCAACATAAATCTGTTTCCTCATTTGTAAAATGTGGATTTAGAATAAATAGGTCATTAAGCACTCATTATATACTTGATAGTGGGCTAAGTATTGACACTACAAATCTAAAAGAGAAAGCTGGTCCCAGTCTTAATGTAGTTTTAAGCTATTGAAGACTTTCAAGACATCCTGTATTCTAATGGTAAAGAAAACAACATATGAGAAACTAGAAGGGAGTTATTCAGCCAAGAGCTTGGGCCCCAACAAAAGAAATCAAAAGGTTACTTAGCAAATTTTGGGGAGCCAGGGGAATGGAGGCTCAAGGTTCTGGAGATAAGGAGATAAGAAAGATTGCAGGACATGGTGAGGTGCAGATCACAATGTATCTCAGGGCTGAAAACTCTGGCAAAAGAAAGCCAAAATGCACTCAACTAGTTGGTCTTGGAGAGGATTTTTCCAGCACTAGCTCAATGTTCTGGACATGCTTCATATACCTGAATTATACTCTCCCACCTACATCTACACTAATGTACAATAAACAAATTACTTGAAATTTATTTAATTTATAAAGGATTACAAATCACAGTGCTACCATTCTCCAGAGGTATCTGCATTTGAACATACTTGAAAGCAATATACCTTTAAAAAAGTGAAAATCCCAACTTTGGGATTTGGGGGTCTAACCAGACAATGGATAAGGTTTTGTATTTGTTTTTGAAGGTCTCTGTGGCCCCTCTGTCTGTCTACTCTACTCTAAGGATGGCCCTGGCCCAAGGAAAGTATCTTGGGACTGGAGAATCACAAGGTTTTAAGAACATTCTTATCTCAGAGTAAGACAGGATGGCGCCTTTCTGCAATTCATGTCAGAGAAGACACCCACTTACAATAGCAGAGGACAAATTAGACTCGTATTTAAATTTAGCTCCAATGTAACCAGATGTCTATTTTGTAATAAGTAAAGGCAAAAATATTATTATTAATTGGCCAGCAAAAATGTGCCCTGAAATTAGAAATTAAGTATCTTGGAAAATAGGATCATAGACTTTGAACTTGAAAGGACTTTAAAGATTGTCTAATTTTATCTCATTTCACAGATGTAGAAATTGAGATTTAGTGACATTGCGTGATTTGCCTTGAAGACAGTCAATTGTAGAGTAGTGATTCAAATCTAGGAACAGGAGACTTTTCAATATACATCTATATATCTGAGCCTCCAGAAGTTACACTAGAAAGACAAAGTTTTTATTTTAAGCTAAAAATACTGTAACCCTGTTGACTTTTGATTCAGCTCTCCTTTCTCAGAACCACACTTCTGACAAAGAACCTGTGAATGTTTTTAGAGGTCATGATTCTGCTTTAGTCGCTACCTTATAAAGATTATTAGACACCCAAGAACAGAGATTAGCATCTAAGGTCGTTAAAAACTGAGAAAGAAAAATTTGAAATTCCACATAGGGGTTATGGATAAACATTAATGGAAAAAGTTTTCATATATATCTACACTAATGAAATCATAGGCTTGGATTAGGTTGAATTGAATTAGGAAAAGTCACCTGCATATATATATATATATATATATATATATTTTCTATATACACTTACTCCATTATATATATATATATATAATGGAGTAAGTGTATATAGAAAATTCATGTGAAAAAGACCTGAGGATTTTATCAGCCTGAAAGTCAAATGAGCCAGGAATATGATGCTGTAGTTGACAATGCTAATGTAATCTCAAACTTTACTGGGAAAATCAAAGTATCCAGAACAGTCAGACTTCATTTAGAATATTGTGTACCCTTCCGAATCCTACACTTTCAGAGGAGATTTGACAAGTTAGTGATTTTCTTTTGATATGATTGTGGATAATGTTATGTTGATTGCATCAAGGCTCAGAATACCACAAGGATTCCTAGAAAGGGACCGCAAGAACTCAAAAGGATTCAGCCTAGCAATACACACACACAAAAGCAAGCAAAAAAGAGCAAATTGATGAAGAATTCATATAGATCAGATTGTGATGTAGGATTGGATGGCCATTGGCTAACTTGGTTTTGGCCCTTCAGTTCATAGGACATCTTTGATTTCATGAAATTGAAAAAATTATGAAATGGTGGCCTGAGTTTTGGAAGGCTCATTTCTCTGAGTTCAAACATTTTTTCTTCCTTTATATGGGCAGTATAGACACATTTTATTAGAGACAGTACATACATTCCAAAAGTCTGGAAGCATTTCCTATAGAGTATATTTCACTTTACAATTCCTTAAAATAGGTGCTATTATATAAAAGCAGCTAGACAGCACCATTGTGCACAGAGCACTGGATTTAGAATCAGGAAGACATCTGAGTTCAAATCTGGCCTCAGACACTTAGTAGCAGTGTGACCCTGGACATGTCACTTAACCCTATTTGCCATCTGTAAAATGAGCTGGAAAAGAAAATGACAAACCACTCTTGGCACAAACCAAGAAAATTCTAAATGAGATCATGAAGGGTCAGACATAACTGAAAGTGAATGAACAGTAACAATAGTTAAGTTGAAGAAAAATTGGATCAGCATGGCTAGGGGATTTGAAAATGAGTTATACTAGATTAGACTAAAGAACCTGGCAATGGTTATCTTGGAAAATAATATTTTTATAAGCTGAAATGTGCTAAAACAGGGGACAAAAATAAGGAAAGAACTATAAGCCATGAGTTGAGGGTACTACATGATATCCTGAAGCCTTGGGGTTCTCATTAAGTAGCAACCAATTTAGTAATTGCCAGACATTAGTCTGACAAGGTAGTGCATACTTGTAATTCTTGGTAGTGGGGAGGCTGGGAAAGGTGGATCACTTGAGCTTATTTTTACTTCACTTAGGTCTTTCTAACTCCAGACCCAGCACTCTATCCACTGAGCCACTATCCTAGGTGATATAGGGAAATTAAGTTTTAAAAACAAAAGTTCGCCTTTAGATTTAATACGTCATCAGTATTAAAACTGTTATCCAAATTTCCCCATTTTTTTCTCCAGGAGAGGCTTTGTCACCCTAGCAAGCAGTGAACTCTTCCTCCTTCAAGGTCCTTTGTTTATACTCTTTATAAGTTATTTGTTGATGTCTAACTTAATACTTTTTGTACAAGTTCCTTACAAGATCATTGTCAAATAAGGAAATATTTACCAGTATTCAGTAGAGTCAACACCTTTTTAATTTTATTGATTAATGTGAAGCCACAAAAGATATCCCCCAGACTCCATATCTGATTTGGACAGCAAGAATCTCTTAATTGTAAGGCAAAATTTTGTGTAACCTTAAAGAAACAGAACAAAAGTATGGGAGACCCAGAATCAAATGGTGGGCAGTGCAGTTCAGGGAGGAAAGATCATAAAAAGATGGGATATTAATAAATATATGGAACTATTCTCAAAATTAATGGGTACATTCAGAGACTTAACAAGCTATTCCAAAAAAGAGAAAACATATTAACCATTGAAGAATTATTGAATATTATATAAGTAAGTACCACAAATCTTCTATTCTTTTTTTTTCTAGAACAACAAGGTTTTCCTTAATTTTCTTCAGGTTAGTGGGAACTAGTTTACCCATAGGCCTTTGCAGTAACATCATGCTTACTAGAAGCAGGATTTCACACTTAAAAATCTTGGGATCTTCTGCATCACTTAGTGGGAATGCTCTGTGACATAGTAAATGCTAAATAGATACACATTTAAGGGAGTTATAGATAAACAAGGACCAAAGAATGGGAACTGAAGTGCAGCTGAAGGGAAACTCCCACACCAATGAGATCACTGAAGCATAATTGAGTTGAGTTGTTAACATCAGACACATTCTTCCAGTTTGAAAAAACATAGATTTAGACCTAATCCTAGACTATTGGACTCACTAAATTTTTCATGCAGGATTTAAACAAACTGTCTCTAAGGGATTGCATGGGATAGGACAACATTCAGCTGAGCCACCCACTGGTGACCACTTACTGGGCCAGCATTTTGCTACTTCTAGATCAATAACATCTACAATAATTGGATGTTTGAGACCTTATGTCTTGGTTATTATCATTGTGATTATCTCTATTGTCTATCCACATCTCGGTATTTGGTCAAGGGAGAATCACGGAAATCTTTTATTTCAGAGTTGGAAAATGTCTTAGATATTATTAATTAAGCTTCTGCATTTTATAATTTATTATTATTATATTAAATATTACTTATTTATAATAATAAATTAATAAATATATATATAAACAAATAAATTTATAATAATAAATAATAATAATATTCTATTAAAGTCTTTAAGACTTTAAGAGATAATAAAGGACTTCTTTGAAGAAGGACAGATAAGGTGACAGGAATCCAGAAGAAATCTGCCAAAGACAATGATAGCCTGGCTTACGGACATCCCTGAGGTCCCACTAGGACCCGAGTTCTAAGCAAGAGGTGGCTGTGGAAGTGAGTTCTAATTGTGTCCTTATCTTTGAGTGATCATGAGCACATCAGTTGACTCAATATGGGAGAAAAAAATCCTAGAAAATGCTGAAAGACCAAAGAGGAATGGATGATTTCCAGCTATAAATCTAGGAACCTGAGGAAAGGTTACTTTATTAAGGCTCTGGCAATGCTTCTGAAGAAGCTCTCTATGGAGAATGGGCTTGAGGAAGAGGAGGAAGGAGAGAGGGAGAGAAGAGGAGACATGGATACTTGAATTTGACCTTCAAAAATCAAAAGTCTCGAATCCCCCGGCTTAGTCATCCCCCTAGGCAGGGCAGGGGAGGGTGCAGAGTGATTTGCTGGCTTACTTTCTGGCCTGGCTTGTGCCCACAACAGCTTAATTACAAGCAGAGCTGCAGAGCTAAGATCTGTCACCATAAAACAATAACACATCGGGGAGCCTGCTAGGAGGCAAGGGGACTTATCTGTGGGAGGGAAGACCAGTCTCCTGGCAGGCCCGCCTGGACCCCCCTCAATCTCTCTACTGCTCTTCCTGTCTGGGGTTCTTTTCAGCTGAGTCCCAGGAAAGGACTAGCAAACAGTGTCAGTGTGATGACTGAGGGGACATAAACCAGATCCTGGTTTGCTCAGTTAAGTACATTTGGAGGAGAAATATTTATATTTTTACATTTTAAATAGGCCCCTGGGGGGGGACATGTAATATATTTTCTACCTTGCTGGCCTTTGAGAACTGAGAGTACTTGGTGAAGCATGTCAATTGATGCTGGGGACCAAAATGATGGGGATTCTTAGAGCAGAGGGGACAAAGGAAAGGAAGTGCAGTGGACAGAGAGCTGATCTCTCCACCTCTGAAGCAGCCTGGCTATATGAGCCTGGACAAGTCAATTCCTTTCTCAGCGCCCCAGTTCACTTTCCAAAATTATACATTTCTGCAAAACTAGTTCTGATTTGCATTTGTAGAGGGAAAATTAAAGATTCCCTAATTAATGTTTGGTATAAGAGGGAAAAACCAGAGACAGACCTATGCAAATTGCCCCTGTCCCCCACAAATCCCCACCGAAGGGATAACCAGAACGAGAGGGTCCAATGAACAGTTCTTTTGGCCCTCAAGAGGGTTTGGGGTGAATAGGTAAAAAGCCAACATATGGCACATGTGTTCTCTGGGAATCCAGGAAAATCACTCAGGTTTGAGTCAAATTGGGGATGGGGAACATTCTGTGCAACATACACACACACAAGCAAGGATGGGAATAGTTCTTATTTTGGCTGACCTGTAAAGCACAGTGCTTCTGGGAGAAGCTTGTTTGTGAATCAAAGCTCTCTAGGGAGATGGTGACTGTTTTTAACCCCTTCAGTGGTTGCTCTGAGAAAAAGGAAATCTGTTATGGCTGGGAAGGGTTTGGGGGCAACCTGCAGACCACCTGGGAAGTCAGCAAGAAAAAGTGGATACTAGTGATTAGAGGCCATAATTATCTGTCCTAATGAGGGGAAACAGGTCTTTTCAGGCAGGGATTTCAGACTACCCTCTGTATCTTTTTACCAAAACAACTCATTCCTAGCAAAACTGATTGATTTGAGCTTTCTCCTTAGGCCTGCCCTGGCCCCCATCATCCTGTAATAGTGGTGCTGACAAGCCTGGAGATTGCTGAAAGACATTTTCCAGATTAAAGAAGGAAGGAAAAGGCCAGGACTGTCCACACTCAATAGTAAGAGAGCTATTACTTACTGGAGCTGTTGAATGGCTGAGACAGTAGATCCATGTAGGCTTCTTGGCACAAAGCTAAAAGGAGCCTCAGGGTCTAATCCCTTGGTTTTACAGATGAGAAAAGAGAGATTTAGGTCGTTTTTAACTTGCTTGGGTCATACAGCAAGAGTCAGAAGCAGGATTTGAACTCAGGGCCAGTGCTTTTGTCACTAGCAATGCTGCCCATCAAGGTTTTTCACATGGGAAGGGGAGCATATTGGAATGGAAAGAACCCCCTTTTGGACATGAGGAAATATAGGTTGAGTCCTACCTTTTAACTAGCTTTGTAACTTTGGCCAAATCATTGGAATTCTCTCAGTCTTGTCTTCAGGAAGAAGAAATTTTGAATAAGATTTCTCTGTCTCCAATATTTGGTTGATTCTGTTGTTAGGACCATAATGTGGAATTAAAATACTAAGGTGTGCTTCTTTCCAGAAAGAGATTTCCTTTAAGTCTCATTAAGATGCCATTTCCCACAAAGATCCTCTCCTTATTTGCCTTAATTATTTGCACCTTCTCTCTGAGATAATTTCCTTGTTCTGCACATATCTTGTTTGCACACAATTGTCCACATCTTGTCTCTCTTGAATGTGAACTTCTCAAAAACAGAGACTGTTTTTACCTTCTATTGTATCCCCCATGCTTGGGAGATGGCTAATAGTAATTATTAGTGCATGGCTAATAGTAGATACTTAGTAAATGCTAGATGATTGATTATCATACTTGAGATCTATGCAGACTATTAATAACTAATCACAGTAACTACCCTGTCTATACTAAGTACCAACAAGTTAGACCTGTTGATTAATTAGTTAAAGAGTTTGGAGAGATCAAATCTTGAAGGTCAAGGAAAGAATAGTTGACTAGTCGATAATAGTTATCTTCCTGAATAAAAGTTAAGGACTAATAAGGCTAGTAAGATAATTGTATTTTGGTCATTGGCCATAAAGGACATTTCAGAACAGAGACTGATCAACAACTAATGTAAGGTAAAAACTTCTGAGGATAGAACTTATTTGGAGAATCCATCATTGACTTACTGTGTACCTTGGAGCCATTTACTTAATCTCAGTTTCTTCTTCCATGGAACAGGGCTGACTAATGGGATACATCTGGTAGAATTGTTATGATTAATGGCTTCAAAAGCTTTTCATGTTCCACAGAGGCATCAAACTAATGCATATAGTATTTATCCATAATTTTATATAGAGTAATTGTGACCACAGAGAATAAATGGGTTGTATTGAATTGTCTTTGGTTTATTCTTTCTCGTAATCACAAAACTTCAAATATAATTTGTAGGAAATCAGACTTCTCAACCTTGGAAAAAACCCAAAGCGGGTACTCTGTTTCCCTAGTAGATTCATAGCATGAATTTAAAGGTAATCAGAAAGTGGAACAATGGGTTGCATTCATTTCAACATTTGCAATAGACATATGTGGATTTTGTCTCCCAAACAAGCCCACCATTATCATCCTACTCTGTTGCTTCTTACTTATGCTAACTAACGGTTGTGCAAGGTCCCAACCTTTCTCCCCTTCTACTCTGGGAAGTGGCCTCTCAAGATGCTTCCAACTGAGTCTCCACAGGACACCTAATCTGACAGTCTGCCCTAGACTGCATCCATACTCCGTCTATTCAAATGACTAAGGAATCTTACTAATTCTATATCTGTCATATATCTCACATCCAGCCCATTCACTGTAGTCACATATACTCATTTTTTCTCACCTGGTCTGTGGCAATATATTGTTGTTGGTGATGGCGATGGTGGTGGTGGTGGTGTGTGTGTGTGTGTGTGTGTGTGTGTACATATACATATATTTGTAGAGAGAGTAAAGGGGGGTCCTTATTTCATAGTGAAAGTCCCTTTTCAAAACTATTTCTATTTTTTTAGAAAGTGTGTATATACATAATCCACATCTTTCTCTCTCTCTATTAATCTTATATCTTATATAATATACTTATTATGTTATGTATTTATGTTACATATTTATATATCATAGGATATGTATTTGTATTATATATCCATATAAAATATATTTATATATTTATATGTATATTATACATTATATTTTTATACAATATATATGTATTTATATTATATCAACTTTATATATAGTATACATATCTATATATAAATATATTCATATGTATATTTTATATAAAATTTATATATTATGTGTTTATATTATATTAATCTTCATATATAGTACATACATATATTGTGTTATATAGTATTTATATCATATATTATATATGTATACATATATATCATATACATACCCATATGTATATCAATAAAAGCATCAGGCTAATGCATGTAATATTTCCCCATAATTTTACAAGCAGAGAAATTGTAATCACAGAAAATAGAAATATTGCCGTTGAATTGTCTTTGATATTTTGGTATTTTGTCTTTGATGTTCTATCTGACACGCAACAAGTTTCTTCCTGCTTCCCAAAATAGAGTTTTGTAATCTAATTTGCATTTTTAAATGTTATATAAAAATACGTCATCTCTTAGAGGAGTAGCTATCAGCTAGTAGCTTCACCTGATATAAAGTGACAAAGTCTTTAGAACCTTTGGGGGGGAAAGCAATCCTCAGAATTTTTTATTACAAAAGAAGGACAATTTGATTTGCACAGTAGGTATTATTTTAAGAGGCTGTACCTTTTGGTCAGAATGATGCTTGGTGATAAAAATATGTTCATCATTTATTATAGTTAAATAATTTTGTTCTGTGCTGAAATTATTTCAAGATTTTTCAAATGTTCTTAAAAATGATGTGATTTTTATTAAGGATGGTGAAAGTAATCTTGCTCAAAAAATAAATTAGATAGATATAGATAGATATCCATCTAGAAGAGCCTAAGAAAATGCAAAATTAAGGGGAGAGAAAAAGAATAAAAAAGAAATTTCAAGAAAGAGTGGGGGTTAAGGATTGATTGCAATGATTGATTGCAGAAGAGAGATTAGCCATTGAAACCACTGAAATTTTGCTTTTCTCAGTATTAGGAAGAAGGGAAATTTCCTGTTTCCATTTATTAAAGTAGATCTAACAACAGTAACCCAGGCCAATCATTGCCTAATTTTCTTTATTTAAGCAATGGAAATGCTTTAATAATACCTATTGAAAGCCACTTAGAATTTGTTCATTAATATTTTAATTGTTGCTAGGATTAGTATTGTTTAATAGCAACTAAACTGTTGCTATTAAACATATTCCTAGGGAATATGTTTGAAGAATCTGATAATCCCAGCACTATCCCTGATTGCTTTCTCTTTGCAAATACCAAGATCTGTTTTGTCTAGTTTTGACAACTAAAAGCAAAGATGGAATATGGAAAAAGGTAAAAACCTTGATCACTTCATATAGTAAAAGAATCTTGATACTTCAAAAGAATAAGGAGAACCATAGATCATCTGTAATTGGCCCTATCTTGAAATAATTAGTTTAGAGGTTTATTCTCACTCTTTTTATAGAAAGAGAAAGGAAAGAGGGGGAAAGAAGGGCAAAGAGACACAGGTGATTTCTCTGGTCTTACATATACACATATCCACTTCAGAAAGGCAGTATGGCACAGAAATATTGGATTTGGAGTAAGGGAGATCGGTGTTCATTTCTGACAGATACTGACTGTGATCCTGGCCAAATTATAGATCCTTTCAGTGTTGCAAGCAAATCTTAACACTCTAAATTACAGCTACACCACTATATCAAAGAAATCACATGTTGACCTATCCCCGTATAGTCTTAAAAAAGCAAACAAACACAAATATAAAGTTCAGATTCTTACATAAATCTTTTTCTTGTTCCTTTTTGTATGTTGAACTATTTGTATTTGTCCATTATTGTTGAGTTCACAATGCTAAAGAAAATGCAATTTTTGAGACCAGTGACCCTGGAGTCAGGAGGACTTGAGTTCAAATGTAACTTCAGGGAAAAAAAAGAAAATGTAATTTTTAAAAAATGACAATTTTTTTTCTATCTTCATTCCTTCTTCTGTCTCATTTGTTAGGTCCAAATTTTTCTGTAACACCTTAAATGTTGACATCCTCCAAGGTTCTGCTTTTGACTTTCTTCTCTCCACTGACATCATCCCTTGATGACTTTATCCACTTCTGTGCTTCAAATTCTAAGCATAGATATCTTCTAAACATATAATACCCCCAACCTCATTTCAATACTCCAATTTCCTCCCCTCTTTCCTTTCCTTCTTTCCCTTGCTTTTTGGTTAACTGGATTACTATTTATCTTCTCTTCTAGTTCTCTATTTTGTCATCTCCAAGGCTTTGATCAAGACATATCCAGTTGCTGGTATGGACTCCTTTATAAAATCCCTCCGTTGAAGTTATTTTCTTCCTCTAAGTTCTAACTCAGGTATTATTTCTTCCCTGAAGCTTTACTTGATTTTATCCCTTGCTCCCAAACCCCTGCTAGTATCCTCAGCATTTGTCATAATACCTTATATGTGGTAGGCACTTTACAGATGTGACCTGATTCAATTGTTTGAATAATATTAAAAGTTAATTAGTCATTTGGTGGTTGTGATGGTGGTGGGGTGTGTGTGCATTGGGAGGAAATGAGACAATTGAAATATGGTCTAGATCAACCCATTTTGATTCATTGGTTTTTGGATTTTGGTGGAGGTTTTTTTAAGACTAGATTTTTCTGTCTCACCAAAACTACAAAACTAGAGGTAGAGAAGTTACTCATAGGACTGAATCCACTCAGGGTCCACATGGGATCTTTGATCTGCTCTATTTCCCATCTAGGCCTCTTCTCCTTAGGCACCCTAGTGGATGCTCATTCCAAGGATCTTTTCATATTAGTTTGTGAAACTAAAGTTAGTTTGGTCACCCATTCAGCACAACCTACTAAAGCTCAGGACTCCTAAGAGGTCTCCCAGCCTCCTCTTTCCCAATAGATAGTATTACAAAACCCATAGTCTCATAGGTTTTTTAAATTTTCAGTTGTACCATGACCTGAAGTATCTTAAGAGGATGGTGGGGGGGGAGAAGGAAAAAGAGACAAAGACACAATCAAAAAGAGACAAGAGAGAGACACACACAGAGAGACAAAGAGAACAAAGAGAAAGAGAGGAAGAGAAAGAGAAAGGAAAAGAGCGAGAGCAAGAGCGATTTGTTCTGATTGTTTCCTAAGAATTTTGGGTGGAAACTAAAAAGGGGCAGCTTTAGGCTTAATGTAAGATACACAATGTAAGATAGCCATTAGAGTTACCCAGTTGTGGAATGGGCTGCCTTAGCAGGTAACAGGTTTTCCCTCACTTGAAGTTCTGAAGAAGCAGTTAGACATTCCCATGCTGATATGATTTTAGAGAACATTTTGGTCAGGTACCGCTTAGACAGGCTTTTTACAATTCTAAAAAATCTGTAATTATGTGACACACAGAAAGTGAATATGGACATCTAATAGCCTCAAGTTAAGGGTTGTTAATAAACTCCACACATTTTACATTCCCAAAAGGAAGACAAAAAACAAGAAAAAAAAAATAGCAGGGCAGGCTGTGGATGTTTCCCAGAATTAGAATAATCTTAAAGAGTTCTCTGCCTTAATTCACAGAAGTCTTGTTTTCCATAAAGTTGATTCCTTATTTCATGACAATCCCCTCTTTTCAAAACTAATTCCATTTCTTTAACAGGTACTATTGAAGAAGAGGAAAAAAAAGAGAAGTTTTTCTCCTCTCCATTAAAATTAGCTTGTGGATGATGATTTTAGTCAGACTCAATTATTCATATGAACATCTTTCCAAGAAAGACTAGAGTCGAATAGAAAGGTTTTCATTTGAAGGTAATGGAGGAAAAGGCAAAGCATAACAAACATAGGAAATTAGGATCATAAATTTAGAACTAGAAGGGAGCAGAGAAACAATCCAGCCCAATCCCCTCATTTTACAGATGAGGAAACTGAGTTCAGAGAATTAAATGACTTGTACAAGGATACATAAGGATCAGTAGAACCAGAATTCCAATACTGGTACTATAAGTCTAAAGTCTTAACAGCTTTTAATAACACTGTGTCTTAAACTGAAGATTAATGAAGAGCGCTGCGCCATGGTAGTTGAAGGATATGAGGCAGATCATATTATGAGAGTGTCTGCTTCTCTCCTACCTTGTACCCACTCATAATATTTTTATAGAAATGAAATCAGGCTAATGTAAACATCAGTGATAATTTTAGAGGGGAAAAGGACAACATCTGTAGTGCTTTTGTGTACATGTAACAAAGAAGGAAGCTTGACCTAGTTGATGATGAGAGATTGTGAATTGTTATAAGCTAATTATATTTATTGGCCTCTCAGTTATTACTTGTCACTAGTTACTGCTGCACTGCCAACTACAATCAATAGTCATCCCTAACTTGCCTTAACCTAAGGATATGGCATTATCCACTCTGCCCACATATAATGAATGATCCAATAAGCCTCCTCAGTTAATTTTACTCTTTGGTTTCTATTAAGGAGCATTTTTAGACTCATAGCAAAGAAACAAAAATCACAGAATTATAGCAGAATCTAGGCTTAGGAAGTATATATATATATATATATATATATATATATAAATACTGTGAAGCTATTAAGAAACCTGGTTTTAAAAAAGAAAATAACATTCATCAAGAAAGTAGTAACACAAAACTTAAGCCACAAGGATCAAGTTCCCTTTGTTTAGACACAAATCTAATTTAGAACTGAAACATTTTAAATAAGATTAAGAAATTATAAATTAACCACTAGAGTGGAGATTATAGCATCACTTATGGGAGGTGTCCAGTTTATTTTATTAGTTCTTGGTTAGTACCTGTAAACTAGTCTGGGATAAGGAAGAAAAATGTCTAAGATATCAAATGTCTTGATTTTTTTAAGTTCAAATGAAATTATCAAATGAAATGTTATCTCAGAGGATAAATATATTGTTCACAAGTTAAATTTAAGAATCAAAATTATATATTATGCTTTGAAAATGTTAGATCAGATGCCAACATATGTATTCATCATCATAAACTCCTGAGCTCCAATTCCACTATATATTGAACATTTCAAGATTGCATATTGCATAGACATCTAAAACTTTTTTATTTCTCCCCCCAAATCTACTTCTTTTCTAAACTTCATTGTTTCTGTAAGGTCACACCCACCATCCTTCTATTTGCCTAAGGATTTATGATGTTAGAGTTATTCTCAAATCCCTACCCACATGTAAATAGACTATCTTTTTCCTGTGGCTCTAGGTATTCAAAGAAGACCAAAATGACATCACAATGTTGGAGTCAAGGTACAATGAGTCTGACTATGGTCAATCAAGCCAATATGAACTCCAAAGGCTCTACTGTAAGTTGGGCAGAAATAGTCAGAATAAAAATTAGGGAAGAAAGTGTCTCAATATTTGCAGATCTCCCATTTCTTTTGAATGACTGTAATTTTGCTTTATTCATAGACAGATGATAGTATATGCATTAAATCACTTACTATGTATCAAGCACAGTGCAAAATGCTGATGATACAAATACACACAAGTAAGCCGTCCTTGCATTAGATACAATTTTAATCTAATGGGGCAAAACAACACAATACACAAAACAGAAATAAAGAGGAAAAGAGCATGTTGATGAGGATATGGTATAAAGGTAGCCTGAATGTGGATGGAGAGCTGGCCCTAGACAAGATAAAATTGAGCAGTAGGATCTCAGTCCCTGCCTCAAATAGATTTTTCTTTTTCAGGACTGGACAATCCCTTTTTCTTCAAACTGAAGCCAGTGACAGAGGCTAGGAGCTAAGGTTTCCATTCTTTCCATTCTTAAGTGCACTGACTTTAATTCTCAGCCCTTGTGTCATTTACAGAATTGGGTAATCCCAGGAAGAAGCGAGGTAGAATTGTCAACCCCTCTGATTGGCAACATCTCTTATGTGACTGGGTAGATGAGAGGGTTCCCATACTCTTTGACCCCATTAAACTGTCTTTCTTGCTGTTCTTCACACATGAAATTCCATGTCAAGTCTCTGTGTCTTTGCAAAGGCTATTTTCATGCCTGGAATGCACTGTCTCCTCCTGTCTGCCTCTTAGCAGCTACAATCAAGGTCAATATAAAAGCTATTTCCAATTCATTTTTTGATCCCCTCAGCTGCTGGTGTTTTCCCCCCTCCCAAGCTATTTTGTATTTATTTTGCATATATTTTGTAAGTATTTATATGTATACATGTTGCCTCTGATAGAATGTAAGTACTTTGAGAGTAGAAAGTATTTAATTTTTGTCTTTTTAAACTCCTGCCAACTGAGTTAGAACTAAATAAATATTTGTCCATTATTTGATTCAGGAAGCAAATTTATTTTACTAGAAAACAATCAATGATATGCACTAATGAGTCCTATTTGCTTTGTTCATATCCTTAATGGAAGGTTTGCATGCAGTGTCCTATTCAAATTCATACCATAGTTAAAAAATAGATTCTCCAGTAGTGCCCTAGACCATTTTTCACCACTATTTTCTCATATACTATTTTTTCCTACCTTTGTTGGAATTGAAAATAGGCTCATTGTATCTTGAAGGTCAAAAAGTGGCTCACTATTTCACTACTTCCAACATTTTTCTTTTCTAATTTAGCAAAATTCCTAAACACTTGAATTTAGAACAAAAATCCATCAATCAAAGCCTTTTTAATTAAACTTGTTTGAATGAAAGCTTAAAGTCAAATGCAGAAGTGTTCCATAGAAACCTCAAACAAAAATTATGCCAAATATTCCTCACATTCTATGTTTTGTTTAACTGCCTAAAATCATACAGAGAGGTCTCACTATAATCTATCTGTGTCTATATCTATGTCTACATCTGTATCTTAACCACAGTGCCAATTCCAATGCTTCAATGTTGCATAAAGGTGACCCTAGAAAGCTATAAGCAGAAAGTACAAGAATTATTTTCACGTTGTCAATTATATTCTCAACAACAAGCTGTCTCTGATTTCCAAGGGCAAGCCTGGCTAAGTAGACTGAATCTTATAACCAGTAGACTGACCCACAGTGCTGAATTATCTGGCCTAAACAATTCATGAAATAAAAATAGAAAATGGTTCAATCTTGCATAGGCCTTTTCCATTCTACAGTAATACCACAAGAGTAGTGGAAAAGGTGACATAAGGTGTTAGGAATCTCAACGTTTTAAAAACATCTATAAACATTAACTTAGCTGTCTGTACTGTAAATGTGATATCCCTTGGCCAATGGCCAAGGAACAAAGTTTACATACTACTGGAGGAACTGAAGAATATCAATCCTGACATTCTCCCTAAAAACGAAACCTAATAACAAAGGATATTGAAGAAAGGATGACTTACAGGTTCTCCTTAGAAATATGAAAGAGTTAGCCAAGCTGATTTGATTGTGAGCCCAAATTCAATGGAATGTCACTTCCTGGGAAATTTGGTCCTCTCATGTTGCAGAGTTCATAAAAAAATATTGCAAATAGATCACCATGAAAATAATCACAGATTATATGTTACTATTTTTTTTCAAAAGTTTAGGTAGACAAGATCTATTTAGATCTTTGCAAGACCATCTAAATTAAATCAACATATTCTTTCACATTCAATGACTTTGATGCAAAAGTATTCATAAAGACAGAGAAAAAGTATTAGAAAATGCGGTTCAGATCTAAGAAGTGCGAGAAGTACCAAGTTTGTAGATGTTTTAGGTGCTCCATACCTATATATACCATCTATCCCTTCTTCTGCAACAGAGTCAGAGAGTAGTGACTGACACATATATTAGGATATAAAACAAATTATTGAACTTTAAGAGAGAAATTCTCAGGGTCTGTGAAGGGGTAGAAAGTACCAAGTGCCTGAAAGTATTGGAAATTATGGATTACTATAAAACTTTGTGTAAAGAACTTACATATTCACTTAAGAAATTCTTGAAAATGGTTTGAGAAGAGAGCAGAAAGACTTTTGAAAGTAATATTCTACAGCAGTCCACTTTTAGATTCATAAGTTGACTAAATACTATGAAAATACAAAATCTTACATGCTTATAGTTTGCTGACTATAAAAAAAAAACATTTATTTCTCTCAGTAGAACAAAACACAACCTTGAATTTGTTTTGTTAAAGGACCTTCTAATTATTAATATCAAGCAGAGATGTGCTAATAAATATTTAACAAGTGGCTCTCTGAAAAGAATGTGTGAATGACACATTTAAGTTTAACCTAAATAATATTTTCTCCACTACTTCTCAAGTCTGCATAATCATCAAACAATAAATAAAGTCTTGATTTGTAGCACTTGTTAATTTCTTTTTTTTTTCCTTGCTTAGGCAATTGGGGTTAAGTGACTTGCCCAGAGTCACATAGCTAGGAAGTGTTAAGTGTCTGAGGTCAAATTTGAACTCAGGTCTTCCTGATTTCAGGGCTGCTGCTCTATCCACTGCACCACCTAGCTGCCCCCATTTGTTAATCTCTGAGATATACATACTCACATTAAATATTTAACCATCAACTGTATTCCAGTATAAGCTAGGTCAAGCACACCACTGATATCAAGCAAAGGATAGAATGGGAAAGCATATATTTGTCAAGATGGTTTCCTAATCTTGTGATTTATCTACCTCAGCTGAGGATTTTAATTTCTTTGCTCCCACTTATCATAAATACTTCATTTATTTTGATGAATGAACCAAACAGGGCTACAGCTTTATTGCTGAAAAAATAGCCAATGGGTAGAGTTTACTAGGGATTAAGTACTATAGTACCCATGTGGAGATAGAATAAGATTATTGATTTATTGTTCAGTCATTGGAGTCATGTCTGACTCTTCATGACCCCATTTGGAGTTTTCTTGGGAAAAATACTGGAGTGTGAAAAACATTTATTATGTACCTACTATGTGTCAAGCACTGTGCCTGGGAACACAAATAAGAAAAAAAGACAGTTACTTCCCTCAAAGAATTTAGAAGCTAATGGAAGAAGACAATACACAAAAAGAAACTGAAAAGCAGGGGAGAAGGCCAGAGGGTACCTGGCACAGGGCATGATAAAGATGATGGTACAGTTGAAACCAAGTAAATCAGGTGGTGGCAAATGAAGAAAAGGTTAGGACTTGGAGTATCCTATAAAGGGAGATGAAGGGAGGAGCTTTTTGTTCTGACCTCCAGTCCCCCAATTCCAGAGACAGAGGCAACTCAGGGTACTGAAGTATAAATAGCAAAGTGGAAAAAAATTCACCATGTTGATGAATTCCATGGAAATGCACTTATCTGATGATGGTTTATCCTAGTTGGGGAATGATGAAGATGATGGTCAAGTCAAACCAAAAAGAGCAGCTGACTAGGGGCATGATAGAGAAACCAAAGAAATCTAAAATGAGTAACTGAGTGGGAAATAAGGGGATGTCTGAGGACATTTAAAGCATATGCTTTTTTATAGCCTTAGAGATGGCATGGAAAAAATGTAAAGTATCAGGTCAGAGAAAAACAATGTTTTTTGGATATGAAAAAATTCCCATCTTCACTTAGGAAGGTCCACTGACTACTGTTTTTTTATTTTTAAATCTCACAGCTAATCGGAATAAAACCATTGAATGTCATGTTCTTTCTCTTTCAATCAATAAACCAACCAAATAAGCATTTATTAATAGCCTATGAAGTAGCAGGAATTATAATAGGTACTGTATATAAAAGCAGCATTTACTTTGACCTGGAAATGTCACTCTTAAGCATACACACCAATAAATAGCTTCACTCACCAAGGAAAAAAACCCATTTACTACCTTTAATAGCATATAAAAATCCTGAATTATAGCACTAAAGAACATAGAAGTATAGAATTTAAAGTTTTAGAAATAATTTAGCCTGTTTAGTGATGTCAAAGAATGAAAATAATAAAACTTCTTAATAAAGGAAAAGAAAAACTTACCTTCATTAACAAAATCAAACAGGATTCCTCAGTCAGAATCCTGTCCTGAGGAATTGTAGGGGTTTCCTGAGAGATTTATGTAGAGAAAAGTGATTTACATAATCATGTTGACAGAGGAGTTACCTCTCAAAGAAGTCTTTAAAAAACTGAAAAGCACCTAATCATAAAATCAAAATGAAAGAGATCTCTCCAGTCCAGGATGTAGCAAAGAATGAGTATTTATAGAAGTAAGGAATATGGAGAAGAAAGCAGTAGTGATTAAAAATAATGAATCATTTTGTCCATTTCTGAAGATAGTCCCTGGTGACCTAATGGAGATGCTCTTTGCCTCCTCTGAAGACTGATAGCAGCCTTTTGTGGCACTTAGCTATATTACATAAAGCAAAAAAATTTTTTTTGGAGTTTGCTTTATTTCTTTGCACTCCACTTCTATTTCTTGCTACATACACACTACAATATAAACTCAGTGAGGGCAATATAAGTCTTAATCATTTCTGTGTCTAGTATCATATCATTATCTGCATATGCAGACATTACTAAGAAGAAAAAATCTTGGCTTCTATTTTTTTTTCAAGAAAGAAAGAAGTTTTATGATAATAATTACTTAGAAAATAGGTGATACATCTCACAACTCTGGCAAGAAAGAAAATTCATACCTAAGCAAGGGATAATATTTACCTTAAAGGTAAAACTGTCAATTTACATGACATGAAATTCAAAAGTTCCTAACCACAAATGAAATAAATGGAGTTAGAATTAAAAGGGAAACAATTGTGGGAAATCTTTACACCAAAGTTTCCTGGTCAAGGTTTCATATCTAAGAAACACAAATTATTGATGAAAATATATGAACAAGAGCCAATGGATAAATAATTCCCCAATAGATAAGTGACTAAAGCATAAGAATAGGCAGTTCTCAAATGAAGAAAAACTGTCAACAACCATATGAAAACTGTTTCAAATGACAGATAATAAGAAAAATGCAAATTTAAACAACACCTCACCATATGTTCATCACACTGAAAAAGAGCACAACAAAGAGAAAATAATAAATGTTGGATGAGCTGTGGGAAAAACCAGAACAATAATACATGGTTGATGGATCTGTGAAATGGCTCAAGCATTCTAATAATTTGTAACTATGCCTCAAAAGTCACTAACTTGTCCATACTATTTTACTTTGATTAGGTGTATATCCAAAGGAGGTAAAAGAGAGAAGGAAAGGACCCATATATGCACAAATATTTATAATAGCATTGTTTGTTGTATTAAAGAAATGAAAACAAAATAAATGTCCATCAATATGGGAATAGCTGTGGAAATTGTGGCTTAGTGAAAAAAATGGAAAATAATTGTACCATAAGAAATGCTGACAATTACAGAATCAGGAAAACATGTTAAAACTTGGATGGACAGCCACAAGATAAAATGATCAGAACCAGGAGAACAACTTAATATAATGACAACAGTAACAAATGACTGAAAACCCTCAGAACTCTAGACAAAGCAGCAAACAATAATGATTTCAAAAGACTAATGATGAAACATGCTGCCCACCTCTTGGTAGAGAGTTAATTGACTAGAGATGTGGAATGAAATGTACATGTGCACATATAGTCAATGTATTGCTTTGTATATATGTTACAAAGAAGAGTCTTTATTCAAATGTGTGGGGAGGTGGAGAGTAGAGAGGCAGGTCAATAGGGAGTGATATGTACTTTTAAAAAAGTAATATCAATAAGGCATTTTAAAAATTTCTCAGAACACAGAAGGGAATGCAGAAAAGTACCCAGAATAATATTGCTATTACCTTGTATTAAATTTTGTATATATATATATATAAAAAACAACCATGATTTACAGAAATTAATAATTTCTCATACAATTCTATTTTAACGTGGCAAATGCTGTCAGACTCAGTTATATGTTGGTTAGGTTTTTTTTAACTAATTTCTCATTTTTTCTTTCTTTTCTCCCTTTTTTTTAATACAAGATATGGCTCTCTGGATAAGGGTAAGAAGAAGGAAATATTTAGAAATTAAGGTACTATAAACATAGATAATGTCTATTTTTTTAAAGAAAAAATGCTAGAGCCATCTTTAACTTTAATAGATTATGAAAGTCCTAATCATGGAATATCCATAATTAAAGAACTGAAATTAAAGGTATCATAAAGAGGAATTAAGAAGTATGGGTGGGAGACATGAGCAAGCTGTAACAAATTGGGAATAAGAAAGTATCTAGGATAAATAGTGAAAAGGCCATTACCTGGACAAAAAAAAAGAAAAAGAAAAAGATGTGGGTTATACAGCAATATCATCTAACACAGCATATAACAATGTGTCCCAATGACAGCCAAATAATGACTAGACTACTTAAGAAGGGTGACTATACCTTGCATGCAAATTATGTGGCAGATTTATTGAAGGACATGTATATGAATCAACAAAGAATGGCAGGAATGAATGGGTGGTGATCCAAATTGTTTAAGGAACTACCTGAACTGATGACATTACTTATTATTAGAGTTTTCATTGTCATGACTAGCACTGTTGAACATTCAGCTATTGATGAAGTGGGGGAAATCACTCTCTTGTTACATATCCCTACCCTTCATTATGGGCTTATTATATAGCATTGATAATAATATGAAATATATTTTGCAGCTGACAGAGAGAGCTTGATCATAAATGTCTTCTGCTACAATCAGTGGCACTTGATCAGTTAAGCTGCTTCACAATGGAAGATTTAGTTTTATTTTTGAACTTCATCTTCTGATTGCAGTCTGGAACGGATTTCATTTGGTGAATACGTAGCAGACTGCTGACATACAGAGTTGTTTAGGCTTTAAGAGATTACACATAAAAACGAATAAGTTGGAATGTAGTATTTTCTTTTGTCTTCTGTTGACCTAGTGAGAGATAACAGGAAAATTCAAGAAAAGTAGAAGAGAATACACATTACTATCATGTTAAAACCAGATTTTATTGTATTTCTATAAAATTGAGCATGGTTATAATTTGTAATTTTTTAAAAGGTGTTTTTTATATTAAAGGTGTTGTAGTAAATATACATTGAAGAACATGTATTTGTGTGTTTTATATATGTATATATGCATGTATATATGTCTGAAAACTATACAGTCCAGTTCAATTACTGTAAACATTCTTTATTAAAGGGGCAAAGTTATCAGGACAATTTCTTATTATGAATTCAGTACTTTCTACCTTTAAAATACTATGAGTTTGAATAGTTTGGGAAACTAAAAAACACTGAATGAAGAATAAATCTTAACCTTTGCATTTATAAGAAAACAATCCCATAGTGCAAAATCTGAATAAGTTAATAAAGTAAAATAATGGCTTATTTTTACCTAAGATATAAAATAATTAATTTACAAATAACTATATAGTACATAGAAAATAATGAAACAGAGAAATTAATTTGAAAGAAACTTTGAGAATACCAGCAAAGACTTTATATTTTAATGTTATGCTCATATATAGCCAGCATTAAAAGGGAAAGCCAACCGAGTATCAATCCAAAGTTCTGCAGGAGAAACATCAACCAGGGTCGCTGAGTTTGAACGTGAGTCATTTCAGGAAGCTAAAAAAAGAATAAAAAAGAATGAGATCCAGATATATTCATGGCTGGGAAAGAGAGTTTGATGGGAAAAAATGAGAAACTGTGTTGTTCAAGACTTAGTAGTAACCTTTCAGATTCTTGATTCAGTTACCATAATTAATTAAATGAAACCGGTAAAAGCAATTATATTGCAACAAGTAGCCAGAAAAAGCATTTGTAAGCTCCATGGCAAAAGAAATATCATTAACAATATCTACTTACCAGATTAAGTCAACTCCAAATAATCTCACTTTTTATTGAATTAATATTCCCAATCGGGGCACTTAAAAAATTTTTTTAAAGTAACTTTACTTGGAAGACAATTAGTTTACTTAAAAATTTCTTAGCTTGGAATTTATGAATTGAAATATACACATATGTGTGTGTAGATCTATGTATACATATACAATTATATTTCAATATAATTTGTATCCTCTGTAATTTTATGCCCTGAAAAATATTATTCTATGGTCTTTACCTGACTACCAAAGGGATCCATAACCACAACAAGATTAAGAAACCCTCCTCCCCCTTTTTTACTGGTTTGTTCATGTAATCTGTCCAGCAGATAAATGATTCCAAGATATTATGCTGTTTTTTTCTTTCTCTTTTGGATATTTAAGGAAATGCTCAAGGAAGTAATTCTTCATGAGTTTTTTAAGGATCACAGAAACATGACTGGATGAAACTCTATTGTATTCAGAAGTCAGGTTGTTACGGAGCACATTTTGAAATACTCTGACCCACATAGAGAGTGAAAAGTTTCCCTAGAAACTTGTGAAGCAAATCCCAACAGGTGGCAGTCTTACATTAATTTCCATAGAGATTTTACCCCTCCCAGTTGATTTGTAGATCTGACTTTGCATGTCACATTGATAAATTTTCATTTCTATCAGAATGCAAGTTTTGGTTCAGTGGAGATTATATCCTTCATTCTCCCAAATTCAAGCAGGTTAGCAATAACAAAAAAAAAAGTTAAATATAAGCTTGAAATAAGCAAGGTTACTGGATTCATGAAACTAGAAAAGATGATTTCATATTATGGAAATCTGTGATTCAAAAACACCATTATAGAAGGGTTTAGTCTTCCTTCCTTCTTATCAATACGACCTTAAGCAGATCCCTTCATGTCTCTGGGTCTCAGTTAATTCATACAAAAAATGAAGAAGTTAGAGTAGGTGAATTCTGAAGTATCTTTTAGTTCTAAATCAATGACTGTGAAAGAGATATTAGTCTCCTGGTTGAACGACCTTAAACCTCCCACATATTCTTTATGTTCTTATTTTGCTCAACTTTCTAAATTGCTTATTATAAAGAAAACCCACATGATCCCCTAAAGATTAATTATCTTTAATTCAAATCTTTATCTTCAATTTACCTTCATATCTTCAGTTTAATTATTCCTTTCAATTTATAATACTTAACAGTCAGTCTTACAGTATGAGACCTGGAAAAAACCTTAGAGGTCATTTTGTCCAACCTCTTTGCTTTATAGGTAGGGACAGTGTTGTTCAGAAAAGTTGAGACATGCAAGAAAAATAGACAAGAGTATGTATATTCTCACACAACAAGTTTATTTATCATAAAAAAGTCCTTTGTATTCTAATAGAATATAAGCTTCCTGAGGACAAGTATTATTATTCATGTTGGCTTTTTATCTCCAGTGCCTAGCATAGTGCTCTAAATATAAGCACTTTAAACATTTTTGTTTAATTGAATGATTTTTATTTCAATAAATGTTGACATGAAACTGCTAGTCTGTGTGTTATTCATTCTAATATCTCCTTTGGATGGGAAAGGAAAGGAAATAAGTCTTTATATAGCAACTATGAAGTGCCAGGCACTGGGCTAAGGGCCTTAGAAATATCTTATTTGATCCTCACACCAATCCAGTTAGGTACCTATTATTATCCCCACTTGGCAGTTGAAAAAACTGAGGCAAACAGGAGTGCCCTGCCCAGAGTCACACAGTTAGTAAGTGTCTAAGCCAGTAATTAACTTAAGTCTTCCTGGCTATAAGCCCATACAAATATTGACTGTACCACCTAGTTATTTCTCAAAACATGCAATATCTCCTTCTGAGGTTTTGTAAAGATCAAATGGGAGTATATTTATAAAGGTCACTAGTGCACCAAACAACCACAAAAATCCACTTATTTATCCCATGTATGTGGTATTCCCCCCGCCCCAAGTTTTTGGATAAAATCACTGTTCCATTTCCCTGTACAGATGGAACTTCCACTCCTAAAGGTTTTCTTCTAATGCATCTTCCTAGGAGACTTTGCCAATGATACTATTTTCAAAAACGTGCTCAACTTACTCTTCCTATAGGATGCTTTCTCATATGGGACACTGATCTGACAGTCATTCTTTTCTATCACTTCCATTTTAGTTCTAAGCAACCAGGGAAAAGCAGAAGCTGAGAAAAGAAATAAAAGATACTAAAATTCACCACAAAAAGCATTCCCATATATTGTTGCATTTATGGATGTGACGCAAATCAGCAAATGAGATGGAGATTTCATTTGCCAAAGATAGGAATGATGAAGGACAGAGGTTAACAGAACTGTGCCATTAAATTCTTTTTTATATTTTATAACACATAATGGACACTCAAAGTTCTACCAGATATCACAACAGTGAACAAAGACTTCAGAAAGTTAGAAGAAATATTCATCTTTTTAGGCAAAGTTGAGTATAATTTGCAGTTATACTTACAACTCAATACAAATAAATACTGTTGTTGTTTTTTAACCCCCCAAATATGACTGTATATAAATTTACTTTACAACAACTTTACAACAGATTGACTTTTACAAAAATCTAGGCTGGTTTTTGAAAGGCCACTTGGCTCTTTTTAGCATGGTTATGAACACACACACACAAACCATAACAGCTTTTGGACAAGTGCCAGAATACCAGAGAGCCCCACAGGAATTATGTCCCAAAGAGATACAAATATCCCACTATCCTGCCAAAGTTGAAGTTATGTCTGATTATACAGAGGAGATCTGCTCCCCCTCATAGGAATCAGTTAATTTTGGAGACACATGAAGATACAGGATGTCTCCTGTTTTCAGGAAAAGACATTTTGGAAGATTTTCATTTTTTTTTAAATTTAACCAGGATATAATGTTGTCATTTTGTTTTGCTATTTCTGATACAAGAAATGTCTCTTTTCTCCCATAAGGCAATCAGACATCCCTATTTCTCAGTATTTGAAAAACTGATGTAGATTCTCAAGATAAATGGGATGAGCTAATAGACAGCTGATGTTGATCTTGAAGCAACAGGGCCTTGGAAAATTACTTCTTGGAAGCCTTGCACAGGGATTATTCTAATAAAGACTCTCTTCAGGCTTCTGCCTGAGACTTGGAAACATTCAAATTGGAGGTAATTCTCATAGAATTAATAGTAACATCCTTTGATGTGTCATTTACACTTTTCTCCCCATCCCACCTAATTAAGGCAGGTCTGTGGATCCTTTAGCAGATAAATGCATAAAATAAAATACACAGGATTACAAGGAAGACCAATTATATTGAAATGCAATTACTGAAATACTTTTTTTTAAATTAAGTTTATAGACACCAGGTTAAGAATCCCTATCCTAAGGTTTTTCAACTTCCCCTCAAGATCAGAAAATGCTAGGACATGATGTTCTAGGAGTTTTAACTTTGAAGAAAAATATAAGCTTTGCCAAAATCTATTCAACAGACCTGCCAGTTCTTAAGTACTTTACCCGAATTCAGAGTCTTAGTGCATTGATTAGAAATTCCATGAGGCATACCAGAGCCCACACACAAAACATGACTTGTCTATGCATATGAGGCAAATACTTTTTTTAATGCTACAATCTGCACAATCGTCTGCTTGGGAAATAGGCTTTATTGTCCCAGTTGGAAACTTTAAAATGGTGAACACTATGTTAAAGGACCTTTACTCTAGTTCTGCTCTGATGACTCATCATGGAATAGAGATGAATTGGGTTTTCAAAAGTAATGATAGTGAAACAAAAGTTCTCACAGTTTCTAACAAAAACTGAGTGGCCACATTTTTTTTTCAGTTTAGGAAACATCCTTTTTTACCCATAAATTGGTAGGATTGTTTTTAGTTCTTAGAAGCTTCTCATAGAGCATAAAGATAAAAGGGATGAGCTGATCTACAGATGGAAAAGTTTTTACATGACCTGCATGCATTGTCACTCAAGGATCAACTTAGCTAAAAATGGGGATGCTCGTCTTGGGAAGGTTGACTCCAGGAAATTAATTCTTTCATAATAATTTCCATTCCACAAGGTATAGGGTAGGAGTGAGGAGGGAAGGGAAGGTGAAATCTGCATGAGTGCATGGGTGGATAATGCATTAATAACAATCAAATCAAAGGTTCTTGAAGTCCTCAAGTCTAGATATTAAGAAACAGAAATTACTGATTGCTTTAAAAAAATGGAAGTCCTCAGTTTTTTCTCCCTGTCCTGACCACTGGCCATAAATCTCTAACTAAAAAGTAAATAAGAAAGAAAGGCATTCCATAATGATTTACTCTATAGTACCTGTGTGCATAAAAATCAGAATGGCCAGCACTTTGGACAGAAGGCTATCTCAAAAATAATGGTTCAGGCATTACTTCCAACTCTTGATGGCTCTGTGACCTTTGGCAAGTCACAACTTCCCAATGTCCTATGGAGAAGCCTAGGACTTTAAATTAGAGCTGACTTAACAAGCTACTTTGGTAAAAGTTCTTTTCATGCTGAATCTTTGAGTGTAACAACAACAAAAAAAACCCACCAAAACAACATAATTTAAAAAATTTAAATGTATGTAGGGATTTTCAGTAACTTATGAAAGCAAACACAAGGGCCCAATTGGGAGTTGACCTTGATAGCTCCCAGCCTCCCTGAAAGATATTTCCCAAGGCATTCTTCCTTTGGAATTAAGATCTCATGAATTCCATTCCCAAATTGCCTCTTGTATACCCTTAAGCCCACTGTTGCAATTGAATTGCATTCAATATTTAATCTTTTACTAATGTGACAGATATGTCTAAAGATCCCAATTTCACTAGGTTTCAGGCTTTTTTATGCTAAGTGATGTTTCCTCTCCATTTCCATCTGTAACTTGAACAAAGTCTGGTTTTCTATTTTTTTAAAACAATCTTTATGTATCTAATGCTAAATATGCCAAGATTTATCATCTGCGTGGCTCATCAATATGTGTGTAACCAAAGTTTAAAAAAAACAAAAAAAAACCATTTTATACTTTCACAACAGCAAATCATATGGCAAAAGTTCAATTGCTTATATCTATTTATGGGAAATACATTGAGATATATTTCATGAAAGAAAAACTTTAAAATATGTCTGTCACTACAATATACTAAGATGTGTTGTCACTTATTTTTAAAGAAATGGGACTTTTTTTTTCATTTTAAAAAGTCCATATGTGTTAAATGATTCCTTCCTGACCATCTGCTGTGCAGTAGAGCTAGCCACCACAGCTGTGCACATAAAATCCAGGCATGTCATTGGATTGGATGGGCCAGGTGAACATTAAAGGCTGTTCAACGTGGAGAATAATCATATTCATGTTCATGGATCAGATATTTTTGAACTGGATCAGATTATCTGGTAGCAAATACTTAGAAATTATCTTTCATTTCAACTCTATTTGTGGATGTTTCAATTTTGTCTTTGTAAATGGGCCACTTTTGAGCCAAGAAGGGCCTTTTTTATTTTTAATTTTTGGCTTGTGCAGACTCCTTGTTGGTATGCAAATCCACAATTATGTGTGTAATCTGATACATTCACAAGTCAAACAATGGGTCCTCTATATTGTAAGTTACCATCTACTGTTGTTAGCAGAAGAAAAAATTGCAAGTTTCTTTTGGGGGAGACTCATTATAGCTAGGCATTTTCTTCAAAGCACTGCTTTGCTTTTTCTTTACCCCACCCACACACTCCCTTTGGGGGGAAAAGTACATTTTGAGTGACTATGATGTTTGCTGGAGGTAACAGACTGATAGCCCTGGAAACTTGAGTCTTATTTATACTCAGAACAGGTGGCTATAGTACAAGTCTTCTCCACAGCCCGCCCACGAATGTACCCACACTTTTTTTCCTTCCTTTCTTCGAGGGCTGATCACTGCTAAAAAGTCAAGGGAATGGTTATGTTTTCAGGATGCCAAACATCTGGAGCAAAAACAAAAAATTCAATCAATCTTCCAGATGCCTCCTAATATCCAAATGTTTGGTGTAGTGTAGCCAAGCCATTCAGATGCCTTTTATTCTTTTTCTCGTCCAGATGTTTTGTGAAGGCATATTTGGTGGCAATGAAATGGTATCTTGATTATCTAAGAATGCCTAGGAGGGAGATGCTTCAAATGGAATCATTCTGTGAACTAAAGATGTCATTCCAAAGACTATTAGATTCAGAATGAATTACCAAAGCATAGATTAAAACTCCATGCGTACTAAGAGACCTCTCAAGGTCTTCACCTTATATCAAATACATTACAACCAAGCCCAGGTCTTGTCCTCCTTGAATTTTCTGAATTGTCATGTTCATTCTGGTTCCATCTTGGCTGAGTCTACTGGATTGTACTTTAGCATTCTCCAGTTGTGAACAACTTTATGTCTAGTGTGGAAAAGTTTACCTGCTCATGTAGAGCTCATAGCAGTAATGATTTTACAATTGTATCCCTTACTGGGAATAAGAAAAAAATTGCTTTAATTTTAACTAAAAGATGATAGGCGATTCCTTTTTACTTATTTTGTTCACTTGATCCTTTTCTAATTACACAACACAAAATTGAGATAGAGGAGAATAGCATGTATTGGGTAAACTGAATCATTCTGCTGTTTAAAAGAGGAAGAGAGGGAAGGAGGGAAGGAGAGGGGGAAAACAGATAAACAAATGGAGAGAGAAGTGAAAGAAATAGAGGAAAGGGAGAAGGCAAGAGTAGAAAGAAGGAAGAATGACAGAGAGAGAGAGAAAGAGAGAGACAGAGACAGAGAGAGACAGAGACAGAGAGAACTGGTTAATGTAATTTATGATATACTATTTTCATTTGTGAGTATGTCTTTCTTTCACCCATACTTTTTTTATTCTGTCATGCCATATAAGCTGTATTTTAAATCTTCTTTGTTCTATCATTAAGCCCTGATTTAGACAACTGCATCTACTTTTTTTTAATAAGACATAAAAAATCCCTTGCCAAGGAGCATAAGCTTAAGCACTCCACACCCTTAGATCATGAGTCCATAACTACAATATGGCAACTGCAAGAAGAAATTGGATGAAATTATAGCTGGAAGGGTATGAATGATGAACTCAGCAACTCTAAAAGATATCATTTCCTATGATGGGCTCATCATCATCATATTTCATTTTAAAATTTCAGTGCTATAAGTTTAGATGCTTGGCCTTTCTGTAAAAGTTCTAGTGAGATTTCTGCTCTAGGTCACTTCAAAGATGGGTACAGGCATACCTCATTTTATTGCAGTTCACTTTATTGTGCTTTGCAGATAGAGTATTTTTTACAAATTGAAAGTTTGTGGAAACCCATTGTTGAAACCTCTCACATCATATCTCTATGTCCCATTTTGGCAGTTCTTGCAATATTTCAAATTTTTCATTATTGTATATGATATGGTGATCTATAATCGGTGATCTTTGATATTGCTATTGTAATTGTTTGAGGGCATTATTAACCACACCCAGATGAGACAGTGAAGTTAATAAATGTATGGTCTGATTGTCCCTCTGACTTGATATTCCCACATTTTTCTCCCTATTCCCTGGAACACAACAATATTGAAGAATATTACACAAATCTAATTGGCAAAGTAGCCGCAGGATTTGAGAGGATGACTAATTTTGAAAATTCTACTCTGGGTAAAATGCTATCAAATAGCATCACATACTACAGAGAAATCTTTCATGAAAGGAAGTCAATCAATTTGTCAAATTTTATTGTTGTATCTTTTTAAGAAATGGCCACATGGAGGCAGCTAGGTGGCGCAGTGGATAGAGCATCAGCCCTGAAGTCAGGAGGACCTGAGTTCAAATCTGGTCTCAGACACTCAACATCCTCTAGCTGTGTGACCCTGGGCAAGTCACTTAACCCCAACTGCCTCAGCAAAAAACAAAAAAAAAAAAAATGGCCACAGACATACCAACCTTCAGCAACCACCAGATTGATCAGTCAGAAGCCATCAACACTGAGGCAAGACCTCCATCAGCAAAAAAATTATGAATTGCTAAAGGCTTAGATAATAGTTAACATTTTTGGCAACAAAATATTTTAATTAATATATATAATATACATTATTGTTAATATTGCATTTTTGATAGAATACAGTGTAGTGTAAATATAACATATTTGCACTGGGAAATTAAAAAAAAATTGTATGTCTCTATTGCAATATTCACTTTATTGTCACGTTCTGGAACGAAATGCACAATATTTCCAAGATATGCCTGTGGTTCTGTTGACGGCTAAGTAATATAATGGATAAAGCTCTAGGTGTTGAGTTAAGAAGATATAAATTCAAATTCTTTCTCAGATGTTTATAAGCTGTGTGACTGCTACAATCTTTTAATCTCTCTCAGTTTCCTAATCTGTCTAAAACTGAACATATTTATCTTCCCCTCCAAATCTTCCCCTATCCAAACTTCCCTATTTTTGAAGGTACCAGCATCCTTCCAATGTCCCAGGTTCATGATCTTAGCATTATTATGAACTTGTCCTCCCTCACAATATATAGTCAAGCACTTGTTAAGTCTTGACAGCACATCTTGCATCTGACTTTTTTTTTTCCTATTCACACAGTGGAGTTTGGGTCCTGGTCTCCTTTCACTTAAATTATTACAACTACTTCCTACTTTTCTCTTCCCTCCAGTCCATCCTGCCCAGAGCTGTCAAAGCAATTTTCTCTTAAACAAATCTGATCCAATGACTTCACCACCAATCAATTTCAGTGGTTTCTTATTCTTTTTAAGATAAAATATGAATTCCTCTGTGTAGTTGTTAAAATTTCACACAATTTGGCCTAATTGTAGCTTTCCAGTCTCATTGGATAGTTCCATGTGGTACAATGTATAGAGTGCCAGGATGGAGACAGTAACTCTCATCCTCCTGAGTTCAAATCTAACCTCAAACACTTAACTCTGTGATCCTGGGCAAGTCACTTAACTTCATTTGTCTCATCCTTAAACTGAGATAGAGAAGGAAATGACCAACTACTCCAATATTTCTGCCAAAAATAATCCCAAATGGGGTCACTTATTTTAAACAACAAAAACAAGCCTCACTGGATATTATCTCTGTTTCTGCATTCTATAATTCAGACAAACTAGCCTCCCATCTGTGTTTTATAAGTGAAATGTTATTTCTCTTCTCTAGGCTAGCTGTTCCTTGAGCTATTATCAATGTGAATCATATTGTAATTTACTTTTGAGTTAAGTGAAAATTTTACTTTTGCACTCTTATTTGTATTTAAAACACCTTCCTTAATACAGAAGATTGGTAGAGAGGATAAGAACAATAGTGCTTGTTCTCAATTATGCTCTGTTATAACAATCACTCCCTATCTATGTCATATTCCTTAGAGAGAACTCTAAACTCTCTTACAAAAATCTCTATGGGTTTTTGTAGGTATTCTTAGATGAAATGGAGAGGAATAGGGAATATTCTATGTATATTTTTCTTTGTAAGGGGAGAACACAAAGAATTGTGTTGAAAAGTAAGGACGTTGTTGCTGGATTTTTTTTTTCTATTTTGTTTGTATAAATTGCAGATAAGATTTAGACATTTACCAAAGTGGGAATGGTTTAGAAAGAACTTTAGAATTTATATCCATCTTTTTTTCTCAGAAAATTTTAATTACTGCTTTGGGAGAGAGAGAAAGAATATATAAAAATCTCCATTTCTTTGTAGGCATGATTCATACTTACTGCTATGGCAAATTAATAATTGCGAATGTTAAATTATATTAATTTTTGCTTCCTAAAGTGATTTTCAAATGTAACTTTCTTTCAGCAAAGGAACATTTAAAATAATGCTATTGTATTTGGAGCAAAATATGCATTGCAAAAAGTACAAATTCATTAATGTTTTTTCATTCCCTTAAAAAGCAAGAAAGGAAGAAACAAGAACTCGCTTGTTGGTAGGTGGATATTTGTTCAAAAGGCATTACTCCCCCTGGTGTTGCCAAACTCTGAAAAATGTCAATATCCACTTGTTTGTTCGATGGAGGAGGCTCAATTTAATAGAATATTACCAAAGTAATAGTACTGCATGGATTAAATTGTACTGTAATTTCTCTACATCTGACTAGAAAAGATAGTAGTCTTGTTAAGAATCAAGTCAATTAGAATTGAGCAAAGATAATGCTTCAAAATGTCTTTCTTTTCATTTGGATTAGGTTTTCTTGTCATGCAGCTAGAAAGGTTAGAACATTTTCCCTCTTAGATAACTATATTTATTGCACTAGAAAAATCTTATTCCGTACAAGCCATTTTTCAATTGATAAATGATCAAAGGATATGAACAGACAATTTCTAAATCACTATTGGTTAGAGAAATGCAAATTAAGGCAATTCTGAGGTACCACTACACACCTGTCAGATTGGCTATGACAGAAAAATATAAGAATGAATGTTGGAGGGGATATGGGGAAAACTGGGATACTAATATATTTTTGACGAAGTTGTGAACTGATCAAACCATTCTGGAGAGCAATTTGGAACTATGCCCAAAGGAACTGTGCATAACCTTTGATCCAGTAGTGTCAAAGAGATCCTAAAAAAGGTGAAAAAACCCACAAGTGCAAAAATATTTTTAGCAGCCCTTTTTGTAGTGTCAAGGAACTGGAAAGTGAGTGGATGCTCATTAGCTGGGGAATAGTTGAATTCATGTAAATGAATGTTATGGAATATTATTGTCCCATAAGAAACCATAAGCGGGATGATTCCAGAGAGGCCTGGAGAGACTTATGTGAACTGATGCTAAGTGAAATGAGTAGAACAAGAGAACATTGTATACAGCAACAAAAAAGATTATGTGATGATTAATTCTGATGGACATGGCTCTTTTCAGCAATGAGGTCATTCAGGCCAATTTCAATAGATATAATGAAGAGAGCTATCTGCACACAGAGAGAGGATTGTGGGAACTAAATGTAGAACACAACATGGTATTTTTTATTTGCTTACTTTTCTTTGTCATTTTTTTCCTTTTTGATCTGTTTTTTTCTTGTGCAGCATGATAAATGTGGAAATATATATAGAATTGTACATATTTAGAATATATTGGATTACTTGGGGTCTAGGGGAGGGGGATAAAGGGAAGGGAGGGAGAAAAATTTGGAACACAAGGTTTTGCAAGGGTTAATGTTGAAAACTACCTTTGCATATATTTTTTGAAAATATTTATTATTATGAATAACAAATAAAATAAAATAATGATGCAAAAAAACTTATTCAAGATCTAGCTCATGATCTTGAGTCAACAAATTACCTAAGAAGCCCTTTTTTATAGATCATAGAATTTTATAGATCATAGAATAATAATAATGATAGCTAGTATTTGTATGTACATTAAAGTTTTTGGAACACTTTACAAATATTGCCACCTTTTATTTTCACAACAACCCTGGGAGGTAGGTGCTGCTATGATCACCAATTTAGAAAATGAGGAAACAGGGTTATATGACTTTCCTAGAGCCACAAAGCTGGATTTGAATGAAGTCTCCCAAACTCTGGGCAGTTGGTACACAGTAAATACTGATTGTTCCGACAAAGAATAAATTTTTTCCTTCTCCCATTGGATTGCAGTTCACATCGAATTTAACTGAGTTTGTGATTTCTATTGTGCTATTTGTATTTTGGTATTTTAAAGAAAAGGGTACTTATTGGCAACCTTGGTAAATTTAGGTGCAAATTCAAAATGTTTTTCTAGGTTCTAGTAAAGGAAAGGAAAAAAAAACTGAGGTAGGACAGAAACATGAGGGATAGAAAGAACCCTGAGATTGTAAGGTTGAAGGGAGGAGAAATTCGTTGTGGACACATTGCCAAGTGCTTTGGGTAGTTCAACCCTAGCATTTTGTTATTACATCTGGGACTATGGGTTGAGAGAATGGGAAGCTGAAGAGCTCAGAGACATCTTTAAGACAGTATGGGATTATAGGCAAAGCCCTGGGTATGTGTACCAATACCTTCACCACTTCTGTATAGAAGATAAGTCACAAATTGGCAAGCTGATGACCAGGTAAAGAAAAAACAGAGATAGTTCCACCTAGGTAGCAAGGGAGAGAGAGCATCTTAACACTGGGGTTGTCGAACCGTTGTTCCTTGAGGACTAGAACTATTTCATTTTGCGTTTCTACTACCTAATTCAACATCTGACACATTAGCAATGTTTATTGTTTGATAAATATGTTAGAGATGAAAGGAATCTTACAGGCCACTGAGGTTCCCCACCCCCACTTCATTTAACAGCTCAACAATCTGAGGCATCCATTGGTAGAGTTGTGAATTGATCCAACCAATCCAGAGAATAATTTGGAACTATGCCCAAAGAATTATAAAACTATGCCTTTCCTTTGATTCAGCAAGATCCCTGCAAGATGTATATCCCAAAGAGATTTTTTAAAAGGAAGGAAAGAACCTATTTATGTAAAAATACTTTTAGCAGTTCTTTTTGTGGTGTCTAATAACTGGAAATCAAGGAGATAACTATTAGTTGGGAAGTGGCTAAACAAGTTGTAATATATCATTGCAATAGAGTATTACTGTGCTATAAAGAAATGATAAAAGAAAGGATGATTTCAGAAAAATCTGGAAAGACTTGTATTAACTGATACAAAATGAGATGAGCAGAATGAGAAGAAAATTATACACAATTATAGCAATGTTGTGCAATGAAGAACTGTGAATCACTTAATTATTTTTAGCAACACAATTGATCCAAGATGATTACCAAAAGATTCATGATGAAAAAAATTATCCATTTGCTGAGAAAGAACAGATGCCTGAATTAGACTAAAGCATAATATTCTCTCTCTCTCTCTCTCTCTCTCTCTCTCTCTCTCTCTCTCTCTCTTTCTCTTTCTCTCTCTCCTCTCTCTCTTTCCTCTCGCGTCTCTTATTTTTTCTCTCTTCCTTTCTCTCTCCCTCTCTCTCTCTTCTCTTTCTCTCTCATTCCTTCTTCTCTCCTTTCCTCTTTCTTTCTTTCTTTCCTTTTCTCTTTCTTTCTTTTTTTCTTTCATGGTTGCATACAAATAACCTATGTCAAATTGCTTATTATCTTAAGGAGAGGGGAGGGAGGGAGAGAGAGAATTTGAAACTCAAATTTTTTTGAATGTTATGCTTTTTTTACATGGGAGAAAATGCAATTAAAAAAAAACATAGGAATGGAAAAGTTAAATGACTCGTTCAAAGTCACAAAGTAGATATCTAAGGCACAATCTGAAACCATATCTTCTTGTCTACAAGCCCAATAAATTACCTACTATATCAAAATGCCTCTTTGAACCCGAGTGCCTTTAATACTATCTGATAATCTGGCACTTCTCTGCTGACTGCCTTTCTGAGGTACTTTACTTGCCAGTAACAACTTGTCTTCCCCACAAATGTCTAGTCTCTGAGCAGTCCTTCTCCATTGACATTGAAGCAGAATCTAGAAAAGGAAATCATTTTGAATTTTCACTTAATACTTAACAGGTTCTATTTATACCTATGGAGTGTGTCCCTTTGAGGTTTCCATGGTTCTGGCATTATAGAAAAAAATTATGACTTGGGAGACAAGTTTAAAACAGGCAAAAATTTTGCTTTCCATATGAATAGGAAAAGATAAAAAGAGATTGAAAAATAGTGAATGCCAGAAGGAAGTGACAAACAAAACTCTTGTGTCAAGGTTAAACAAAGCTGAGAGACAATCAAGACTCTGAGTCCTCACTAAAAAAAAAAAAAAAAAAAAAAAAAAAAAAAAGAGTAGATACTTACTTCTTTGTCACTAGCTGGATCCAGAGATTGTAGCAGAGAATCCAATTCTTTCTGCCACCAGAACATAAATCTTTCTTTTCTTGACCTGAGCCTGATAGTGCTTGGAAAGATATTTTGTTGGAACATTTTTAAGGCTGGTTTCACTGGACAAGGTTCTCTTCCTTTTCCCTTGGAGGTGGGGGGGTCATTTATTGATCATAAAATCTTTTTTTCCATCCCCTATTTTTTCATTTAAAAACATTAGCACTTTGAAACACACACACACACACACACACACACACTCTCCAAAGGAAACTAACTTCTCGTTTCTGATTAATACAGCTCAAAAGGGTTCCTGGTAAATTTCCAGAGTCCAGTAAATAACCAGAAGGGTAATTTTTTCCGTCTTTACTTATTGTCATTTATTTTCTTTGCTTTATAGCAGAGTCATGAAGCTCAGCTTTATTCACTTGATGGAAGACTATTATCCTTGGCTGGACAGAGGAGTGTATTAACAGAAAAAAAAGTTGTTGCTATGTCAAAGGTCCATGTTTGCTGCAATATTTTACTCAGAAGACCATAGGATCTGACCTTGATTGGAGGAAGTAGTTCCAGGAAATTCAAAGAGATTTTGATTTGCTATCTTTTTTGCTGGTATGCATGTATAAATTTGGAAAACACATTTCTCTGCAATAAGGTCAGGGCATATGTTAGCTAAGGACTCTTAGAACATCAGTCTTCTTGCTTTTGGATGGCTAGAAGATACCAGGAGCAGTACCCTGCTGACAAAATGACCTTTTAATCTTAAGTCAAGTGAGGTCTCATGGGGTGTCTCTGCTTTGCCAATTTATCAAGAATCTTCATATCTGGGACAATTTGTCCCCAAAGTCAAAACAATAAGGCAGAATGAGATATGCAGAGTGGTAAGCTCCATTTCTGTGCTAGGTCACAGTACTTAGATCACATAAAAAGAAAGTGAATTAGAACCAGAAAAAAGAAAATCAGGAAACCCAGCAAGTCCAGATGTATAGGCATATGGAATGAGATGTGACTCCAGCTATTTAGAACTCCCAAGAAATGTGACTGTTATTGATGGAGAGGAAGTATTCAATTGAGAAGAAACTATTAATAAAGCACCTATGTGTCAAGTAGGCACAATGGACAGAGGAATGGTCTTTAAAAAAGTCAGAAAAATTGGGGTTCAAGGCTTTCCTCTGTCATGTTCAGGCTCTGTGATTTTAGGCAAATGAATACATTTCCTAGCATCCCCAAATCACTCTTTGAAAGTAAGAGGTGTCAATGGATCTGCATTGGTTGTAAGAGTTTGGACACTTAAAGATTGCTATGTAGCTTGCTAAAATTGTATGTCTAGTTGGAATTTTAAAAATTGGTAGGACATGGGGCAGCTAGGTGGATAGAATACCAGCCCTGAAGTCAGGGGGACCTGAGTTCAAATGTGATCTGGTCTCAGACAGTTAACACTTCCTAGCTGTGTGATCCTGGGCAAGTCACCTAAGCCCAATTGCCTCAGGGGAAAAAAAATGGTAGGATCCTGTGTTAGTGCTGGAGATACAAGGATAAAAATGAAATAGTTCCATGCCCTCAAGGAGTTAACATTCTATTAGAAAACAATACAAAAGTTAAGCAAATGTCTTCTTTGTGCAGTTTGAGCATAATACAGACTCCTGGTGACATATAAGGTGATTAGTCTCAGATATACTTTTAACCTTCTCTTCCTTGTACAACTTACTACTTTATAATAAATACTGGCTTAGAATGCAACAAAATTTTGCTTTTCTTTATCTCAAGACGAAACCCCTTATAAAAAATTAAATAAGATTTAAATAAAGCAATTTTCTGGACTAGCAATGCCAATTAGCCAAGCATTGATGAGGAAGAGGAGAAATAGTAGATAGGGTCCAATTTTACCATATATCTTTATACAGCAATAAGACCCTCTAGGCAAACAGAAAATTCTGGGTAGGCTGAAAATTCCTAAAGTGGGTAAATGAATCAAACAAGACTCCAATCTTTATGATTATATGTAGTTGCTTATTCATTGCTCTTGCTTATCACTGATATCAATTGATCCTAAGCTCTTCCCCTATCTGTAGAGAGCTCAAGTTCCCAAGCTTTCCTATCCCATGAAACTTCTATCTCTCACATCCTTTAGTCCCTCCTTCCAGCTGAGAAAACTACATTTTCCATCAGTCTTCTTGATGACAATGGGCTCTCTCTCTCTCTCTCTCTCTCTCTCTCTCTCTCTCTCTCTCTCTCTCTCTCTCTCTGTATATATCTATATCTATAGCTAGATAGATAAATCAATATAGATAAATCTATACCTATAATATATGTAGATATAGAGAGATATAAATGTGTACTCACAAATATATTTGCATATATAAAAACTCAATTTTCACATGTGTATATGTAGCTCATTTAGACAGTGTGTGCCTACATTTGTATATGTGTGTATGTCTCTGTAATACAAAATAATTTGTGAGTGGGAGGGCACTATTAGAGAAAGAGATCATTTCGGAGACTATGTCAGGGCTATACTTCAAAGGGCAGTGCATACTTAGCACATAGTAGTAAGTGTTTAATAAATGCTTTTTCAATCAAAAGACATTAGAGAGTCTAAGAGGCAGCCATAAAAAGGGAGTGAATTTTTCAAAATGGAAGCTCTCTTTAAGAGAGCTACAGAATGGTTTAGGTTGCTTTAGGTGAGATAGCACCTTCTCTGCTTAATAGACTTCTTACTACTTTCTTTCATAAGTTTTCCCAGTCTCAGTTTTTTAATCTCTAAAATGGAAATAATAATCACACCTGACATATGGGTTGTTGTGAGATACTTTTAAAGTACTTTGGAAACCTTAAAGTACTAAATAAATAAGATTTATTATCAATGATCTGAACTTTCCTGATTTTCTTATGTCTTCCATCAATTACTTTAGTTTGCCTACTTTTGAAAGCTTTGTAATGACATGCTGAGCTTTCTTGGAGGAAGAAAATGGCTTTCAACTGAAAGCATTTCCTTTTTTAGCTTCAGGTCTCTGTATTTGTCCTTCTCTCCCTTCTTTGACTTCAGCAATCATCCTGGTATCCATTATGATCCTCTTTATAGCTTGTCAATATATCTAAAAATGGACAATCTACAAATGACCAAAAGGCTTAGTTTCTTCCACAGAGAACCTTAGAACTGGAGAAGCTAAGAAATCATCTTGTAAATATCCACAAACAAGATTCATTTATAAAAGGTGGCATATCACCATTATTTCATTCAGCGCGAATTTGACAGTGAATCTAGCAATATAGAATGTTAAGGGCAATTGTATAGCATTGGTAGCATAAGAATAGCCCTTGTCATTGCATCCAGAAATTATATCCCTTTAGTAAAAATCGTGACATAAAAGAAAATACTTTTGACCAATTCCATCTAACAACAAACCAATTCTATTAAGTAAAATCAATCTTATTGATTTTTTAGCACCACAGATTAGACTATTGATTAGCTAAGTTTTTTTTTAACTTACATACTGCTCTTAAACTTCACTTTTAGACTTAGCACAGTGCCTGGCATGAAGCAGATGCTTAATAATGTTTATTAAATTGAATTGAGTTGGACTCATAGAGAGGGCTAAGTGTCAGGAAAACTTGAGTTCATATCTGACCTCAGACACTGAGCAGTGGTGTAATAATCCTGAGCAAGCTACTTAACCCTGCCTGCCTCAGTTTCCTTATTTCATTATTGTTCAGTCATTTTAGCTGTTTGACTCTCTGTGGTCCATTTGGAGTTTTCTTGACAAAAATACTTATCATACCCTCTTCTGAGGAAAGTTCTTCCTGACTCCAGGCCTGGTACTCTATCCACTGTGCCACCTGGATGGCTAAAATGAGGCTAATAACAGCACCTACCTCCAAGAGTTATTGTGAGATCAAAATTGCAAGTCACTTGCCATGAAAATGACTCAACAATTCTAGCATCTCCTCTGGAACTAACGTAAATGCTTTCTCGGGTTTTTTATGTCCTCTCTGCCTTCTTTGCCTCTCAGATAAACTTTTCCCTACAGATTTTTGACAGTTATACTCTATTTTGCATATTCAATATTTAGAAGAATTAAAATAGAAAAAACTGTTATACTTACCATTTCCACTAATGATAAATAAAGGAACATCCCAGCAGTTACTGTCAAAATCCAGTTTTGAATACATGGATCTGTTGAGACTGAGAGGCCAATATAAAGTCCTATGAAAGCTGTGAGGGCACTTATAAAATTCATTAAGATGGCTATCTTGATAGAAAGTCCAGAACTTAACAGTACAGCAAAATCTCCTAAAGTTAGAGGGAAAAAATAAGATTTAGAAGAAGGAAGTTTACATTGTCCAAGTTAGCCCTGGCAAGATTTACAGGGACAGTTAGGTGGCACAGTACATAGACAGCTGGGATTAGAGTCAGGATGCCTTGAATTTAAATCCTGCTTCAGATACTTATTAGCTCTGTAACCCTGAATAAGTCACTTAGTCTCTGTCTGCCTCATTTTTCTTCATCTATAAAATGGAGATAATAATAGCATCTACCTATCTCCTGGGATTGTTATGAAAATATAATGAGATAACATTCATAAATCACTTATCATAAGGCCTGGCACACAGTATTGCTATATAAATGTTAGCTATTATTATTAATTATTCCTATTTTACTCTATAAATTGAGAGCAGACTTGATGCAGAGAAAAGGGTGCTAAATTTGGAGTTAAAGGATCCATTTCCACTAATAATAAATAAAGGAACATCCTAGCAGTGAATGACTCTGTTGTTTCTTGTGTGGCCTTGTACCAGATATTTATTTAACCTTTCTGGGCTTCCATTTCCTATAATCAGGTTTAGGTGAGATGGATTTTGCAGTCTCTTCTTATTCTAAATCTATGAATGATCACATAATATATATATGTATATATATACATATATATATATATATTGTGAGAGATGATTTTACTGATGATTGGAGCTCCTGATTGAGAAATCCCCTTCTGCATATAGAGAAGGACAGCACCTTCTCTATAACTTACAATTTTAGAAAATTGCCTATGGAAAGAACTCAAAGGTTGAGGTTCATATATCCAGGAAATTTCAGAGGCAGGACTGAATTCAGATACTTCCTCATTCCAAGGCCAGATTTCTATTCAATACATTGCTAGATTAATAGCATATATAGGGAAGATAAACCAATCCTAACATTTTGCTTCATTTTCCAATTGTCATTGTAGGATGTGAACAGAAATTATGTTTCAATCATTGCTTTTGTTTAGCTGGAGAAGCTAAACATATAGCTAAAGATAGCTTATACTTGGTGACCCGTGACGACCCAGTTAGCTCCTGATGGTCTGTGACATTTTCAACTTGGATAAATGCAAAGTCAAATCACATGCTTTCCCAGAGTTTCTAAATCTTTCTTGCCTGGGAACTTGCCAGCTGAAATTAAGAGATCATATCTGTGGTGTGGTATTTATTCTTTACTTAAACAGGTACTGGCTGACTGACTATATGGGAAAAATAAAACAAAGCTAAAAGCAGAAACAGAAATGAAAAACAACCCTCTATTTGCTTTTTAGTAAAAACACAACATGGGAGGTGTATGGAACAATGCATTCACCTTCCTTTGAGGAAATGTATGACTGTATTGTTTTGGATTGAGGCAAAGCTCCATTGTTTCTACTTCTCTATTTCAAGAAGAATTGAGTTCTTTAGAATTGGAGGGATTCAGATAGGCATTGAATGACTGCTTACTGAAAAGGTTGCAGAGGGAATTTTTGCTTCAATGGTAATCTTCCTGTGGATTTTAAAATTCAGCTTCAACCACAAAAATGTGATCAAAGTTGTCCCCATTTGATAAAATAAAGGAGCTTCCTAAAAATTTGGCTTTTTGTTGTGATGATTTGGGTCTCTTTCTTTTTTATATTTTGATCTCTGGTCACAGGGCATACTTAGGACTAAAAGGTCCAGGTTATAAAGAGTCTTCTGTAGGCTTGATGTTGGGCAAAAGCTCCAGATAATTAATTGTAGACTTGGCTATTTAATGAAGTAGTGATTTACACTAAGTCAAGAGCATGTTCTCCCCAAGGGGAAAAAAGTGCATTTGACATAGTTTTCAGTTTAATCTTCATTACAGTTTTCTTCATCACTTTTTCAAGTCATCATGAGTCTCCATTCATCAATCAAACTTCATGAGTCTCCATTCATCAATTAAACAATAAATCTAGACCTATGAATTCCTCAAGTTGAAAATGCTCACCTTGAAATTTAATAGCCAGTTCTTATAAGCAGGTAGGATCTGGCTTTGGTAATATCTGTGTGAAGGAAATCTTCAAGCAGTAGCTGGATGACTAGGAGGTCAGCTCTTATATAGGAACAGGGCAGAATTGGACTGGATGATTGGTCCATACCTGATCTTTTGTGATATGGGTCCCTGACATTTGTTATGTATATTTGCCCTTAATGTCACAAAGGGGTGACATTATATTAGGAGTGCAACAAAGTGGGGGTCCCAGACCACTGCTGACCTCAGGGTGTATACTACAGGCCCACAGGGCTATGGACAAACCATTTATGACAGGAAGCACATGAATGCTCCTTCAGCTCTTTCTAAATGAAGTGGTTCTCTTAGAGTATAATACGTAGATGAAGATGAAGGAGCAGGTATTACCCAACCCACATCAAGACAATTATTTTATTTGCTACCATAAAATCTTGTCTTTTCCTTTCTGTCTCCTATATAGGACACTGAGATTTTCAGATAGCAGAAGACGGGGAACTAGAAATGGGGGATTGTTCCCTATAGTTTTTGAGAAGCAGTGTGATATATTGCAGTGGTATCAAATTCAAATAGAAGAAGAACTCTGTTGGCTGCATCTTGATTTACAAAATCACAAATTTATATCCCTTATGCTGAATTAGATTTTAATTCTGATAAACATTTCCCAATTACATTTTCATCTGGTTCAGCTTGTACCAGGAAGTTTTGAGAGTTTGACATCTTTCATATAATGGATAGAGAGTTGGGTTCAAAACCAGGAAGAAGTTAGGTTTGAGACAAGCTGGTAAATGTTCGACAACTGGTTCTCCTTGGGGAGGGGGGTGGGAAGACTGTACCATAACCCACTTTTAAACTTAACCTACATTATGAACATTTTATCTTTCACTTCCTTAAATCTAGACCAGGGGTAAGCAAATGATAGCCTATAATCCAGATCCTATCTATACCTGTTTTTTTTTTTTTTGTAGAACCTGCAAACTAAGAATAGTTTTTACATTTTTAAATAAGGTCTTATTGTATTAAATTCAGTGTTTATTACATTTTTTTGGTTTTTTACACATGCTAAACATATATAAACTATTCTCAGCCCTATTTTTTAAACCTACAGGATAATTATAATCACCATCAGTAGGGAAACACAGGTATGTTTCCCACCCATGCTTAATCTCACATCTGCTTCCTCCAGTACCAGAAGTTTTGGCACATTGCCTTCCTTATTGTGCTAACATCTGGGTCCCACAGAAATGACTGATTAGCCAATCTCCCTGTAGCTTGAGTACATCAGCAACTGACAATTTTTCTTTTCTTTACCGGCTGTAGAATGTTGTAAGGCTGAACAGACTGAAACCATCAATGAGGCCCCTTAGAGTTCCTTGCTATCTCCAGTTGGGCTTCTATTGCTCCAGTCTTCCATCATGAGATCCCCAGTTAACCCCAGTTAACCCTAGAAATCCTGGGCTCCCTTGGAACATGATAGAAGGATTCCTGAAGACAAACTGGGTATTACACATTTTGCCCACGACTGACCTTCTTGTCTCGTCCACCTCTTATGAGTTCCAAAGAGACAAGGTTTGAATTACGGGGCTATTAAAACATATCCAAGTGAAAAAAAGAGCCTTGTGTCTATTTGCTACCATATGCCTGTCACTTTAATTTCATGCCTGGCTTTAAACATTTAAAATAAATCAGCTTGATGAAGCCATGGTTTGGTTTTAATTAAAATTCTATTTTTTCCTCATTGGTCTGTTTGCTGACATATTGGATAAGGTTCCCCCCTCTTGATATTTTTCCCACATATAACATTCAGATTTTCTAGTCCCAGCCAAAGGTATTTAAAGTGATGTTACATGAAAATGACATTCTCCCATCCAGAATGCTCTGAAGCACAAACTATCACTCTCCATCCTTGGGAAATATTATGAAAATGTCAGATTGAATCTTATCTTGGGCTACAGAAATATTGCCTTCTCTTTTTTCCCCAAGATTTAAATGGAATATGACCTAAAGCTACTTACTATTCAATGATATGCTAGAGAGAAGAAGGAAAGAAATCAAGTGATATCAGGTTACACACTGAGCATGACTAATTTTTCAGCTATTAGAGGACGGCTAGTAGAAAACTGGTCAACTTACCCATTTCATGTGGAATTTCATGGCACAATATGGCAATGGTTGTGGTCACCCCCGATTCAGTAGAAGATGAGAAGGCAGCTCCAATCACAAGACCATCAGCAAAATTGTGAAGGCTGTCACCAACCAGTATCATTACAGCTAAAAGACTAATGGCTTTACCTGGAGAAAGGAATAAAGGAATGACGACTAGCCAAGAGAGGCTATGACCCTGTCTTGATTTTCAAGAGCAGTAAATTTGCACAAGATGAATTTAACTTTCATTTTATTTATCAACAGTAAGATTTAACTAAGTGAAATACATAGACTCACTTGGTTCAAGATTTTCAAAAAGAAACATTATTAAAGAAGGATCTCTGAGAAGTTGAACAAGTTGGAAAGCAACTCTCTTTTTTCTAGACAAACTGGCCCACTTCATGTTCCCCAAATATGGCATCCCATCACTTGCTACTATATTTCCCAGGCTGTCTCCCAAGTCTAGAAGGCATGCCTTCTTCACTTTCAACTTTTAGAACCTATAACTTCTTTGAAGGATAAGCTCCTGGGCTACTTCTAACCAGAAGCTTTTCCTTATCCCCAGTTGTTAGTGTTTACTATCCTTAAAAAATTGCACCTCTCTATAATTACTTTTTAATTTTCTTAGCAGAAGTTTCTTGAAGGCAAGTGTCTTATTTTTTCCATTTTATCTTTGACTTTCCAGAACAGTGGAGTACTTTTTTGCATACAATAGAAACTTCACACTGCTTGTTGGATTGGAATCCAAGTCCAATCCTTCAAAAGTCAAATTTCAGGAAAAATAAAGCCAAAACCCTGAGGATATATTGTTAACATTAGTGAGTATTATGCCATTTCAAAGTGAAATAAACAAATAAATACCCCAGAGATGGTCCAGTGGGAAAAGAATTGGCTATGAAGTTAGATGATTTGGGTCATCTTTGACACTTATTGATTGTGAGACCTCAGTCAAATCATTTAATCTTCAGGACCCTTACTTTCTTATTCTTTAAAATAAGAAGGTTGAATTAGAATGCTTAGAAAGTTCCTTCCAACTCTGAATCTATGATCTTATATCTTATTACATATGATGTCCCTATGATAGTTACTTCTAATTTCATTACCAAGATGTTAATTAAAGCCTTAATTGCCATCACCTCCCTCATCCTCCACTCCCTTCTGCCTGGAGGACTAGAGGGCAGAAATTAGACTCTCATCTTACTCCATTTTGCATCTGCTGCTTTGCCTTCATGCAACAAGATGCCCCTGTGCTCCGTATCCCCATTATTTCCCTACTCCTTTTTTCTTCCCTTCTTTGGTGTTGTTTCCCCTTTCCCAATGCATTGTGAACTTCTCAAGAATGGGATTTATCCTTTTTTTTTTTTTTTTTAAATTAACTATCTTCAGTGCTTAGCATGATGCCTGACTTAATAGTCAGGTACTTAATAGTGGTATTTAATAAATCTTTTTTGGATTGGATAATTGCTCCATGATACAGAATTATATATATTTCAATACTTTGTAATATATAATATAAAGACAGAGATATAACTATGACAGTCATCTCTTTCTACCCTGTGCCTCCTTAGCAGTGTTTGGTTTCTAATCCACCTCACCCTCTACCTGACTTCCCTTCTATCACATCTCCTTCCTCCTCTTATCCCTTTATCATAGTGTTTCTGCCCTTCTTTCTATTCAGCTCCTCCCTTTTCTTTCCCCTTTAATTGTGATAGTCATGAGAATAGAAACGTGCTTTCAGAATAACATTCTCTAGGATATCATTTAATAAATTACTTCTTTGGGAATAATATAACCAGAAACCAAACAAAAGGAATAAGGCTCATTTCAAATGTAGAAAAAAATAAAAGAATGAAAGATCAACTTCTCATCATTATTTTGTTAAGTGATTCTATATTCCTCAAAACTATATTAATGAAAAATAAGGTCTATGGGGTTCTTTCAAACTTCAAAGACTATGAGCATAGATTTAGCAAAAGTTAATTGTCCAAGAAACATGGAGCTAAGTACAGAGAACCTTATTATTAAGTATACAGCTAACCATAGATGATGGGATTTTGGGCCATTATAACAGACCCTGTCAAATAAGGCACCAGGAAGGAACAGTATCCACATCAATGAAATCATATATTTTGGAAATATAATTAAAAGTAATCAGATTTTTTTTCCACAAATGACAACTTCTGTACTACTAAGAACCAAGGTAGCATATAAACAGTTACTTCAACATATTAAAATCATATAAAGAACTCTAAAAGTCCTTTTGGGAAAATGATACAATAGATAAAGCTGAAGTCAGGTAAACCTGAGTTCAAATCTTGCCCCAGACACTTATTAGCTATGTAATCCTGGACAAATCACTTAATCTCTGCAATCCTTAGTTTCCTCATTTGTAAAATGGAGAAAATAATAGCATCTACCCCTTGGGGTTGTTGTAAGGATCAAATGAGCTAATATTTGTAAAGTACTTCACAAACCTTGAAGTAATCTATAAATGTTAGCTATTATTATGGCTGTTGTCTTTGCCTTCCCATATATACCTACTACCTTGTCTTGTATGTAAACGATGTAATTAATATTCATTAAAAAAATTAAGTCAGTTGTGATAATAGGCCATCTTGTTCCCAAAAGTTTTGGTATTGCTTTGGAGAATTTTTTACTTTAAAATTAATTATCAAGATAAAAACATGGCAAGAATTATATGATTCATCGTAGCCACAAGCTTAATTTATGCCAGTCATATATTCAAATTTTTTTGCCTATATTGTTGATCAAAAACTCATGACATCCTGATATAATCAATAATTAGCTCCAAATAATGTGGTATACAATCTCAATTTCCCCTCCCCCCTCCTTGGGATGAGAGAATAGACTTTTTGTTTCATTTATTTGAAAGACTCCCAGTGTGAAAACTCCCTTCATGATGCAAATTGAAAATTTCTCTGTTAACTATAATATTAAAGCTATAATACTGAGTTAATGCTACAATTCAAGGTGGGAATAACAACAAAAAAACCACCCCAAAACACACATCATATTAAATGCTATATCCAAAGGATGAGAAAAGTTTTTTTTTTCTTTTAAAGTAACATTTGCACAATGCAAAACAAACAGGAATTTTTTTCATGAAAATGACATTGTTTTGACACTGGCTACACATAATCCAAGATGTAATATATTCAGATAAAAAGTGGAAAATTCAGGTAATTATCCAGATGTTTGTCCAGGTTCCAAACTTGGTTAGATGGGTTGGCATCATGGAGACAGCATAACTTTAGTCTGTTCCAAAAAAGAATCAGACAATGTGTCTGGCACTGGATAAATTGTACAAAAGAATAAATCTAGTTATTTAGCATTCTAAAAAGGAAATGCCACATATTTCATGAGGATTTCCTGTAGACACAGTAGATTCTTAGATATAGTGTTTTACAGATTATATTATAAAGTATCACGCATTGCAGTGCAAAAATTTGAGGTCAAGTTTTAAGTGAGAAAGCCTGGGCTTAATTTTGGGCTTCATCTTTAATGAATATCACAACTGTGGGCAAGTCAACTAATTTTCAGAAAAAATCACTCTCTGGAGTCAGAAGCCTTGGATTCAGATCCTGCCTCTGACATAAGCTAACCTGGTAACATTGGGCACGTCATTTCCTCCCTCTGAGTCCAAAATTCCTCTTCTACATAATGATGGGATTGGACTAGGAAGTGTATGAGGTCCCTTTTATGACTTTCATCTGTAAAAGTGACTAATAAAATTTGTACCCTTCCCTATTAGGAAAGTAATTTATAAATGATAAAATTTTATATAATTATCATAAAATTCTGTGTTAGAAGAGATCTCAGAGATTATCTAGTCCACTTAATAGATGAGTAAAATAAGGCTCAAAGGGAAATTATATGACTTATAGTCAGAGAGGCACAATAGTATAGGTAGTATTTGAAAAAAGTCCAAGTCATAGACTCAAAGACTTGGAGAATGCCTTAGAAACCATTTCTAGTTAAATTCCCTCTTTATGCAGATGAGCTAGTTAGCTAATATTTACATGGAATTTACTATTTGTAAGTAACTTGTTACTGTGATAACTGCTTTACAATTATTATTTCATTTCATCCTCACAATAACCCTGGGAGACAACAGTTTTTATTATTTCCATTTTACAGATAAGGAAACTGAGGCAAATAGAGTTTACATGATTTGCCTTGGGTCAGAAGACTAGTATCTGAGATCAAATTTGAATTCAGGAAGATGAGTCTTCCTGACTCCAAGCCTCATTAAGTTACTTGCTCAAAGGGATACAGATAATAACCTTTTAAACCAAGGTCCTCTGAATCCATTTCAATGCTCATTCCTGTAGTGTATAATTTTCTGTATCACAACTTGTCCAAAAGCACAGGAATAGGAAGAGGCAAAGCCACTTATTAAGGTCTCCTAAATCTAAATCTAGTGTACTTTCCATTACACCATGAGTAGAATTATTATTATCATGGTGACTAGGTACAAAATAAAATTTTGAAGTATTGAGAAATGCTAGACTAGGGAGAAGTAGCAAGAAAACATTATTAAGTCATTAAAACCTTGATGGACAAGGTTTTTCCATGACATATTTTATCCTGATAATAAACGACTTTGAAAAGTCTGTTCATCCATTTCCTTTTTTTTCATAAAAGATAGTCATACCAGAAGTCTAGGAAAGCATTCTATTTGTAAAGACAACCTAAGACCTTTGACTGTGCCAATAAAGCATAAAGCAAAGAGCTAGTAATTAGCTGGTTAATTTGATCAACACTGAAAGACAATCTGAACAATTGAAATCTCAAAGTCTATTTCGATAGCCTGAGTTGGTCTTGTTTGGCTATTGAATTTGCTGAATTAACCAGATGTTTACCAATCAAACTCCCAAGAAATTATTTTACAGATCTAGAAAAAAATAGTAGCAAAGTTCATTTGGAAGAACAAAAGGTCAAGAATTTTAAGGGAATTAATGAAAAAAAGGCTGATGAAGGTGGCTTTGCTGTACCAGATCTAAAACTATATTATAAAGCAGCAGTCATCAAAACTATTTGGTACTGGCTAAGAAATACAGTAGTCGATCACTGAAATAGGATAGGATTGCAGGACAAACTAGGCAATAACTATAGCAATCTAGTGTTTGACAATCCCAAAGACCCCAGCTTTGGGGATAAGAACTCACTATTTGACAAAAACTGCTGGGAAAATTGGAAACTAGTGTGGAAGGAATTAGGGATTGACCCACACCTAATACCACATACCAAGATAAGATCTAAATGGGTTCATGACTTAGATATAAAGAGTGATGCAAATTAGAGGAACATAGAATAGCTTATCTTTCAGACCTATGGAGAAGGAATGAATTTGTGTCCAAAGAAGAACTGGAATGCTTAATTGATTACCAGATAGATAATTTTGACTATATTAAGTTAAAAAGTTTTTTGTATAAGCAAAACTAATGCAGACAAGATTAGGAGGGAAGCAATAAATTAGGAAATCATCTTTACATTTAAGGGTTTTGATAAAGGCCTCATTTCTAAAATATATAGAGAATTGTCTCATATTTATAAGAATTCAAGCCACTCTCCAATCGATAAATGGTCAAAGGATATGGACAGACAATTTTCAGATGATGAAATTAAAACTATTTCTAGTCATATGAAAAGGTTCTCCAAATCACTAATGATCAGAGAGATGCAAATTAAGACAACTCTGAGAAACTACTACACACCTGTCAGATTGCCTAAGATGACAGGAAAAGCTAATAATTGATGTTGGAGGGGATGTGGGAAAACTGGGACACTGATACATTGTTGGTGGAACTGTGAACGGATCCAACCATTCTGGAGAGCGATTTGGAACTATGCTCAAAAAACTATCAAACTGTGCATACCCTTTGACCCAGCAGTGTTTCTATTGGGCTTATATCCCAAAGAGATTTTAAAGGAAGGAAAGGGACTCACATGTGCAAAAATGTTTGTGGCAGCCCTTTTTGTAGTGGCTAGAAACTGGAAACTGAATGGATGCCCATCAACTGGAGAATGGCTGAATAAATTATGGTATATAGATGTTATGGAATATTATTGTTCTGTAATAAACAACCAGCAGGACGATTTCAGAGAGGCCTGGAGAGACTTGCATGAACTGATGTTAAGTGAAATGAGCAGAACCAGGAGATCATTATACATGGCAACAAGACTATATAATGATCAATTCTGATGGACATGGTTCTCTTCAACAATGAGATGTTTCAAACCAATTCCAATTGTTCTGTGATGAAGAAAGGCATATACATCCAGAGAGAGGGATATGAATGTGGACCACAACATAACATTTTCATGTTCTCTATTGATGTTGGCTTGCATTATGTTTCCCTTCTCAAGATTTTTTTTCTTGTAGATCCGACTTCTCTTGCACAGCAATTTAACTGTAAAAATATGTATACACATATTTGATTTGTCAAGTATTTTAACATAATTAACATGTAGCAGGCTTCCTGCCATCTAGGGGAGGGGTGGGGGCTGGGGGGAAAATTTGTAACAGAAACTTTGCAAGGGTCAATGTTGAAAAATTATCCATACATATGTTTTGCAAATAAAAAGCTTTAATAAAAAAAGGAAATTTACTGTTTTATAATAAATCATCTCATGTTCTGTTAAAAAAAAGAATTAATCAGATGTTTGCCAGTTCTCATTTCCTACCATATTGACAAGAGTGAAGATTTTCCTTCAGTAATCCATTCTAATATGTTATACCCTTGAAATGTTCCCTTATCCAACCTAAAGTCCCTTTCTTCCACAAATACTATAGTTTATCTCTATTGTCCCCTATTTTATAAGTGAAGACAAGGAACAGTTGGTTCCCAGCATCATTTTTTAATTCTATATTTTAATATTGATAAAGTCATCTTTCACTATTAAGTTCTTTTATTTCTTCTACTTTAAAGAACTAAAAACTAAAATCAACTGTCTTTGAGGGTCTCCTCAGTATCCCCTTCATATTCTTCACAGAAATGATCTCGCTTCATGCTTACTAAATGCTACCCTGTACAAAAGTGAAATGTTACTCCATTGGATTCTCATATGTTGTTTCTCAAATAAAACTATTTGTTGTAAAAGCTCAATTTAAACATAAGCTAATAAGGTGGGAGTTAGTCCTACTCTCTCATATACTTATATATGACACCAAATAAAACATGAGTTTTTTTTTAATAAAATTTATATTCTACTTATACTCTACTGTATCCTCAACTTTTTGCTCTGTTCCTTCATCACCACAATGAAATGTCACACAGGTATATTTGCAATTATTTGGGGTAGTGCTGGGGAAGTGCACAGATTCATAAAATAAATTCCTAATCATTTTATGTGGACAATCCTTATATCAATTGTCTGGAAATTTCTTGAGTCTAGTAACATTGGCAGGTTTATGAGTTTTTCCTGCCAATTTTCAGAATTTATATGGCTAGGTCTAACTTACATTGTTCTTTTAAAATATGGAATTAGGTCAATATTTTTTATCATCAGTCCAGAGGAAAAAGTACTTTTTAGTGTACTATGGCATGCTAAACTAAATTGATGATTTATATTTTGCCTACATTGAGATTTGTGGTGCTTAATAATTTTTTTTCAAAAAAGTTTTGCAAAGTCTTTACTATTAATGTTCAGAAGCAATTTGAATCATCATTGTAGTATTATTGATAATCTTAAGCCAGAAGGTGACAAATAATAAATAGCTCATCATCTATGATTTATTGGAATAGGGAACTCCCTATGAGCAAACTCCCTCTACCGATGCCGATGCAGATTGTTAACTGATTTGCAACTTACATTCTTAGAGGTTGAGACTTATCCAGAAATACATAGAAATTATGAGTCAGATGAAGAGTTTGAATCCTGCTCTAACTCTGACTGTCTCTCTCTTACTCCATACTGTCTCTATATAGAACTTTACAAAGCACTTAAAGATGTGAAAAACTCTTTACATCCTTGATTTCATTTGATTCCAACACTTACTCTATGATGGAATTGCTTCACTTATCATCATCACCATTTTTCAGATAAGAAAACTGAGATTGGGAGAAGTAAAATGAAATAGACAAGGTCACAGAGCAAGTAAATATCCAAGGAGGAATTTGAACTCACTTCCCATTGGCCCCAAGTACACCTTACAAAATGGCTGCCTGTTACCAAATCACATCAATGAGCATTAATCACTTACTATGTGCCAGAAACTGTACAAATCATGGAAAATACAAAGAATGGCACAAAACACAGTTCCCATTATCTTTTTTTATTAAGAAATTTACTGTCTATTGTCTATTTACAGTATTAAAACATGTCAGAAATTTATAGATTGTACACAAACTATCTGGTATATAAGACAAGAGAATTAGTACTATTAAGCCAAGTATTTTTTTTCTTCATTTTTATTTTCAAAATACAAATCCATAGATAGTTTTCAACATTTACTCTTGTCAAACCTTGTGTTCCAATTTTTTTCTCCCTCCATTTCCCCATCCCCTTCTTTAGACAGCAAGTAATTCAATATATATTAAACATGTGCAATTCTTCTACATATTTCCACAATTATCATGCTGCACAAGAAAAATCAGATCAAAAAGGAAAAAATGAGAAAGAAAATAAAAAGCAAGCAAACAACAACAAAAAGGATGCAAATTACTATGTTGCGATCTATATTCAGTCCCCATAGCCTTCTTTCTAGATGCAGATGACTCTCTCCATCAAAGTCTGTTGGAATTGGCCTGAATCACATCACTGTTGAAAACAGACACATCCATCAGAATTGATCATCATATAATCTTGTTGTTGCCGTGTACAATGATCTCTTGGTTCTACTCATTTCACATAGCATCAGTTCATGCAAATCTCTCCAGGCCTTTCTGAACACATCCTGCTGATTATTTCTTATAAAATAATAATATTCCATAACATTCATATACTATAACTTATTTAGCCATTCTCCAACTAATGGGTATCCATTCAGTTTCTACACTACAAAAAGATCTGCTACAAACATTTTTGCACATGTGAATCCTTTTCCCTTTTTTATGATCTCTTTTGGATATAGGGCCAGTAGAGAGCCTGCTGAATAAAAAAGTATGCACAGTCTGGTAGACCCTTGGACATAGTTCCAAATTGGTCTCCAGAATGGTTGGATCAATTCATAATTCCATTAACAATGTATTAGAGTCCCAGTTTTCCCACATCCCCTCCAACATTTATCATTATCTTTTCCTGTCATCTTAACCAATCTGAGAGGTGGATAGCGGTACCTCAGAGTTGTCTTAATTTGAATTTCTCTGATCAGCAGCGATTTAGAGCATTTTTTTCATATGACTAGAAATGGTTTCAATTTCTTCATTTGAAAACTGTTCATATTCTTTGACCATTTATCAGTGGGAGAATGGCTTGTATTCTTATAAATTTGAGTTAGCTCTCTATATAATGTAGAAATGTGGACTACATCATTCTTGGATGTAAATTTTTTTTTCCCAGTTTGCTGCTTCCCTTCTAATTCTGTCTATATTGATTTTGTTTATGCAAAAACTTTTTAACTTAATATAATTAAAATTATCCATTTTGCATTTCATATTACTATAGTTCTTCTTTGGGCCACAAATTCCTTCTTTCTCCACAGATCTGAGAGATAGACTAGACTTTTTTCTTCTTATTTGTTTTATGTGTGTCAATCTTTATATGTAAATCATGAACCCATTTCAATCTTATCTTGGTATAGGGTGTGAGGTGTTGGTTAATACCTAGTTTCTGCCGTACTATTTTCCAATTTTACCAGCAATATTTGTCAAATCATGAGTTCTTATCCCAGAAGCTGAAGTTTTTGGATTTATCAAAGATAAGATTACTATAGTCAATGATTATTGTGTCTTGTGAACCTAACCTATTCTACTCATCAACTACTCAATTTCTTAACCAGTACCAAATGTTTTTGATGTCTCCTGCTTCAAAATAGCGTTTTAGGTCTGGCACATCTAGGTCACCTTCATTTACTTTTTTTTTCATTAATTCCCTTATAATTCTTGATCATTTGTGCTTCCAGATGAATTTTGTTATTTTTTTCTAGCTTTGTAAAATAATTTACTGGCAGTTTGATTGGTATTGGCCCCTAATAAGTAGATTAATTTAGGTAGAATTGTCATTTTTATTATATTTGTTTGGCCTATTCATAAGCATTTGATATTCTTCTAATTGTTTAGATTTGACTTTATTTGTGTGGAAAATGTTTTGTAATTATGTTCATATAGTTTCTGACTTTGTCTTGGCAAGTAGACTTCCAAATATTTCCTATTATCTACAGTGATTTTAAATGGAATTTCACTTTGTATCTCTTGCTGCTGAACTTTGAGGTAACATATAGACATGCTGATGATTTATGTGGATTTACTTTGTATCTTACAACTTTGTTAAAGTTGTGAATTGTTTTTAGCAGTTTTTACTTGATTTTCTAGGATTCTCTAAGTGTACCATCATATGATCTGCAAAAAATGGTAATTTTGTTTTCTTATAATCTGCTCTCATTCCTTTCATTTCTTTTTGTTCTCATTGCTAAAGCTAACATTTCTAATACGATAATGAAGAGTAATGGTGATAGTGGGCAACCTTGTTTCATTCCTGATCTTATTGATAATGGTTCCAGTTTATGCCCATTACATTTGATGCTTGCTGATGGTTTTAAATAGACGATAGTGATCATTTTAAGGAAAACTCCATTTATTCCTAGGCTCTCCACTGTTTTTAAAGGAGTGGGGTTGTATTTTGTCAAATGCTTTTTCTGCATCCATTAAGATAATCATGATTTCTGCAAGTTTAGTTGTTGAAATAGTCAATTATGCTAATAGTTTTCCTAATATTAAACCAGCATTTTTTGAATGCAAGCATTGCTGGTCGGGGTGTATTATCCTGATAATAACTCGCTGTAATCTCTTTGCTAATATTTTATTTAAGATTTTTCACCAAAATCATTAGGGAAAATGGTCAACAATTTTCTTTCTCTGTTTTTATCCTATCTGGTTTAGGTATCAAAACCATATTTGTGTCATAAAAGGAATTTGGTAGGACTCCTTCTTTTTCTAGTTTTCCTATATTTCCTATTTTTCCAAATAGTTTGCATAGTACTGGAATTAATTTTTCTTTAAATGTTTGGTAGACAGCAGGATGATTTCAGAAAGGCCTGGAGAGACTTGCATGAACTGATGCTGAGTGAAATGAGCAGAACTAGGAGATCATTATACATGGCAACAACAAGACTATATGATGATCAATTCTGATGGACATGGCTCTCTTCAACAATGAAATGTTTCAAACCAGTTCCAATTGTTCAGTGAAGAAAGTTATATACACCCAGAGAGAGGATATGAAATGTGTACCGCAACATAACATTTCCATGCTCTCTATTGATGTTTACTTGCATTGTGTTTCCTTTCTCAGATTTTTTTTTCTTGTAGATACGATTTTTCTTGCACAGTAAGATAAGTGTGGAAAGATGTATACATATATTTGTCAAATATTTCAACATAATTAACATGGAGTGGACTTCCTGTCATCTAAGGGAGGGGTGGGGACTGGGGGGGTGATATGTAACGGAAAGCTTTGTAAGGGTCAATGTTGAAGAATTACCCATACATATGTTTTGCAAATAAAAAGCTTTAATAAAATAATTAATTAATTTTAAAAAATAAATGTTTGGTAGAGTTCTTTTGTAAATACATCTGGCCCTGGAGAGTTTTCCTTAGGGAGCTAATTAATAGTTTGTTCAATTTCTTTTTCTAAAAGAGGACCATTTAAGTAATTTATTTCCTCTTCTGTTATTCTGAGCAATGTATATTTTTGTAAGTATTCATCCATTTCACTTAGATTATCATATTTGTTTGTATATACTTGGACAAAATAACTCCTAATTATTGTTCTCATTTCTTCTTCATTGGTGGAAGGTTCATCTTTTTCATTTTTCTTCTAACTTTCTTTTAAGATCCTTTTTGGTTTATTCCAAGAGAGCCTTTTGAGTTACAGACCAACTCATATCACCCTTTGAGGCTTATCTGGAGACAATTTGCCTTTCATGCCCTCTGGGTTTGAGGTCTGTTCTTCCCTGTCTCCATAATGACTATTTATGGTCAGAGCTCATTTTTGCTTTTTTGCTCATTTTTAAAGGTTGAGATCTGTTCCTAGGGCAAAGGGGAGATTGTCCTAAGCTTTCTTCTGGTGGGAGTACAGGGATTTTACTCTTCCCTGGGGCTGGTGCTGCCAGCTTCCTTCCCCTGCTGGGTGGGTGTGGACAGTCTAGTTTGTTATGCTGAGGTTCAGGGTAGTTGTGTTGAAGGTCTGATATCTAGCCTGCTGATTCACTGGCTTCTGAACCAAGACAGGGTAGCCAACTGCTGTATTTTGGCTAAGAGCCTCCCAGTAGATTTCTCTAGCTCAAGGTGGCTTCTCTGCCCTGGATTTCTGTACTGTGCTAGTGTTGGGCCATCTTCCCCTCTGCCTAATTGAGACCAACCTTTCCTGAAGTTCTTCCAAAATATCTTCTGCTGGAAATTTGTTACCCTCCAAATATTAATGGGTTTTGTCACTCCAAAACCCTCTCAGAGATTTGATCTGGTATTGATTTGAGGGAAGCCAGGAAGAACTCAGACAAAGACCTGTCTATTCTCCAACATGTTGGCTCCACTACCCCACAGTTCCTATTTTCAAAAAGCTTATAATTGAACAAGGAAAATTATATACAAAAACTAGACAGATATAAATTACACATAGGAATAGGTAGTGGGCATGTATTTAAATTTTAAGTAAGGAAAATATCCTACAATATCCTAAAAATATCAAGTACAAGAAGACTAGAAAATGTCAAGAAGGTAGCAGGTTCCTCATCATTGGAGTTCTTCAAGACAAATCAAGATAATTTATTGGATATGATATAGAAGGTATTATCATTCAGCTATGGACTAGAATATAAGGCAGAGAAGAATTGTCAAAAAGCTAAGAGATTCAAGAATGGAGGAAAGTTCATATATCAATGAACTTTGGGCAAGGAGGAAAGTGTGACCTGGACACTTGATGTTTTGCTGATGAAGTAGGAGACCAAAGAGGAGATAAGTAGCCATAATATGGATAAAGTACAGGTTTTGGAAGAGAGTGGGGATCTGTCATTCTTCTGCTCAAAAATCTTCAAAGATTTTTTATTATTTACCATATAGATTATACAATTCTTAGTCTTCCACTCAAAACTCTCCCTAGTTTGATCTCAATCTATTTTTCCAGTCTTATCTCCCATTGCTGTCCTTCATAGACTGTCAGTTAAAATCTAACTCAATAAATTCTCATTCTCCCAAACTAACTCTCTAATTTCTTGCCTCTTTGTTTTGGTCAAGATGTTCCCTCCAGCTACTTTGACTTTTTCTTCCCCTCTTTTTCTGCCCTTTGAAATTCTACTTTTCATAGTATAGTTCAAGTGCTCCTCAGAGAAGTCTTGCTTTAAGAGCCCAAAGACATGGGTATGAATTTGGGTTCTGCCCTTTATTGACTCTGTGACTATAAGCAAATCACTTAACATTCCTGACCTTCAATTTCTTCATCAATAAAATGAGGGACCTGGATGAAAGTTGCATCCTTTCCAACTCTGAATCAATAGTTTTCAGAACATTGTCCAAAAGTCCTCTAGCATCCTTGAGATCCTTTTAAAGGATACATGAGGTCAAAACTATTTTCATAATAAAAAATAAGATGATTTAATTTTGAGTAGATATGGATAGATACAACACACAAAAGGTATTGTGTCCTCAATGATTTTAAGAATGTAAAGGGATCCTCAATAGCTTTCAAGAATACAAAGGAATGTTATACCACAAAGTCTGAGAACCGCTACTCAAAACCTATAGTGAACTCTCAAGTGGACACAATCTTTTCTTCCCTAGTACCATTTTTGCATACTATTTGTGGTTCTCATATTTTCATACTATACATGTCCTTTTCATAATTTGGATATGTGTTTTTATTTGTGCCTAGTAAACTTTAATTCCATGAAAGAAGAAACAAAGATTCATCTCTATGCTATCAGGCAAACTTGTCTCACAGGTGATGGTGATCCAATAAATCTTGGTCAAACATTTATCTTTCTAGGAATCATAAATTCTGAAATAAGTAAGAGAATAGGAAAGGTTAGATTAAAAAATAAGAATAAATGAGTTCTAAAATTAAATCTAAATGACACATTTTTGATTTAGACTAAACCAACTTATTTGTGTGGATATTATTGTTAGCCATATCTGACTCTTTGTGACACTATGAACCATAAGATACCAATACTGTCCATGGGTTTTTTTTGGCAAAAATAGGGGAGTGATTTACCATTTTGTTCTCTAGTGGGTTAAGGAATACAGAGTTTAAATGACTTGCTCATGGTTACACAGGTACACATGTCTGAGGTTGGATTTGAACTCAGGTCTTCCTGACTACAGGTATAGCACTCATCCACTAAGCCAATGAGATAGATTCCTGAGGACAGTGTGTATGTAGTATGCTGTGACAATGGATGAGCACTAACAGATATTTAGAATTTCTCACTAATACAGATGTCTCTCTGTGTATGACTCTGTTATATGTGTATATACATATACATTTATATGCACACATATGTAAATCACATATATGTGAATATATACATGTGTTATGTGTGTATGGGTATTAAAAGGAGAGACAGAGAAACAGAGATACAGAGAGACCAAAACAGAGACATACACACACACAGAAAGAGAGAAAGACAGAGAAAAACAGAGAGAGACTCATTCATATTTTATGTAGAGGCAGTCGGGTAATGCAATGGATAGAGTGCTATGTCTAGAACCAAGAAGACTCATCTTCCTGAGTACAAATCTAGCCTCAAATATTTACTAGCTGTATGACCTGAGGCAAGTTACTTAACCATATTTGCCTTAGTTTCCTCATCTGTCAAATGAGCTGGAGAAGGACATGGCAAACCACTTCAGTATTTTTGCTAAGAAAACCCCAAATGAGTCACAAAGAATAAAACATAACTGAAAGAAGCAAACAAAATATTCCATGATGCTAAAACAGGAAAAAAAAAAAAAAATATATATATATATATATATATATATTCTCCTTAGGAAAAAGACTGAAACTCCTTATAAAATGTCTCCCTCTATAGAATATAAGCTCCTTTATGGCAGGGACTGTTTCACTTTTCTCTTTGTATCCTCAGCAATTAACACAAATTTCTGGCACATAATAAATGTTTAATAAATAATTGTTGACAGGTTCACTGATAAAAAGGAGAATGATATGATATTACATTAATATTGATGATTAGTTTAGGGAGGGTTTTGACTTTGAGACTTAGAAGGTTAATTACAAAACTGGTGTAACAATAGAACGTAAAATGTCATTTTCAACATTTCACCTTGGGTTTCATCACTTCTGAAAACCAAATGAGATTATATTTGTAAAGCACCTAGCAGAGGGCCTGGAACATATTAGGGGACTTAATAAATGCTTGTTCTCTCCCTCCCTCCCTCCTGTTTTAAATAGCAAATGTTTTGCATACTACTTACGTTTTCTGTTTGAGGAAGTCAGACTATCTATTGGAATTTCAGCTGTGTCTGAATCTTCAGAACTTTTCTGTTTGGGACAAAAAGTAATCAATGAAAGATAAAGATTTTCCATCATTATTCAAAAGTTAAAAAAAAGGTGGTCTAAGAGGCATCTTAACAGCATAGGTATATTTTAAATCATTTACATTAATTTAGATTAATTTAGTGATTAATTTAGAAAGTTAGGACTGAAAAGCTAAAAGCAGAGATATGTTTGGCAATAAGTGCACTGTCAATAGGAAATTACACCACAGGGTGACTAGAGGCCATTGAAAGTGATTTGCGATTTAGAATAATTTTAAATTAGGGAAGCATCTGTGAAACTGAAAGGTTATTGACAAGATTCTAGAATTAATTTGTGTTGTTCGTGTGTTTTGGCCAATCCTGACCTTCAAATAAATGGTATGGATGGAAAAGTTATACATATATATATATATATTAGATTTTCTTTATAATATCACATTATTTTGCTTCTTTGTTACTCAGTAACTCAATCTTGTTTGGGTAATAAGCTCCATCAATGGACTTAGGAGAAGAGATACAGGATTCTTAGGGCAGAGGTTTTTACCTTGCCATTAAGGTCTCAGAGAAGTGAAAATTTGAAATTGAACCCTAGATTATAAATTAAGATTCTGTGACTAATTCATAGTTCATCAACAGATTAGTCATTCCACATCTCTCTGCCTCAGATAGTTATTGGATAATATGAAGAGCCTATTTTTTACCTATCTATTCAATTTGGCCATGAAGATAACTCCAAATGTCACTGTCACAGACTCTGTTCCAAACAAAATAAAATATGATGACGGACAGATGTTACAAGGAAGGCCTCTTATCTCAGCAGTTATCCAAGAAGTAGCATGAGTTAAAGGGCATTTTCCTTTGGCCAAGAAATGTTTTGCTTTATTTTGTTTGGTTTTAAATCATGTGGAGGCAGCAAGGTGAGCAAGAGATCTGTGAGAAATCTAAAAGAACCATTCAGAATAATTAAAGAATAGTTCATGTTTCTGATTTGTAATTTTTTTCCTTATAACTGTCCTGTGGGATAAGTACACTGAAGACCTATAGCACCTTGAAAATATACTTTTAACTCTGTTAAATATCTGTGATTCAGTCCAATAATAGAAATCTTAGTATTTATTCTGATGCAGCATGTGGAAGAGCTAATAGTAAATATCCAAGACTAATCTTTGATTACAAAGAATTACTCATATTCCTCATTCTGCCTATCCAGTTCTGAAAAGAAGAGGAAACTGGATCTTATCAAATGAACCTAGTAATTCATATCATTTTGATTTTGCTTCTGTTTGACCTGATAGACCAAAAGAAAGGACTAAAGTATTCAAATAGTGCAAAGATATTCTGATGGCATCAGAACTCTTTTTAAATACCTCTTGGTTCCTCAATCACTTCACGGATATAGAAGTAATGAAGCTGAATGTAAATAAGTTTTATGCTTTCAGAATAAAGTGGGCAGCTAACCCCACTAAAAAGGCACTAAGCATACTCAAATAGTAAGTGTACTTGGACTTCATTTTTTAAAATTGAGTTTTTTTGTCTATGTTTTTTGAATATGGTGGACCTGATATCTACTTGGGAAGATGCTTATATTTCTGCTTAAATCCAAAGAGAATCTCCAATTCAACTTAATGCTACCTTTAATCCCTCTTGCAGAGGATGAACTACTCTGAAGCCACAGTTATTTAAGGCAAATATTTTCTAACATGTCACTTTAAAAAAAAATCTCAAATATGTTTATTCCTACTTTGCTGCTGCTTTATATGGAAGCTACAATGATATATTATGACCTGAACTTAATTTCTGTGCATTGAAATTTGGTATAAATCTCTATTTGGGCAATTCCCCTTGTAGAAAGGATCTCATTGATCAAAACCCATTTTCCTGTTAAGAAATTAGCACCCATAATAAGATGAATTGATTTATTTCTTCCCCAAACATCTGTTTACTGCCAACCAGTCATGGTCTAAGGTCACTTAGGTTAGAAGACCAAAAAGTATGAAGGATCTTTCTTCATGATTGCCAATAGATTTCTTTGAACAATCAAAGAAAGTACTCGATATTAATTCTCTCCTACAGATAATAGTTACTTGAATCTGTCAGGGAGGAAAACGTCTGTTTGTATAACAAAACAATTCACTGGTATCTGGTGATTCTTTCTGAGAAGCACTTGTCATGATTAAGAATAGCTAAATCATCATGAAAGTAGATGCTCTACTGATTTTCATCTTTTCATTGAGGAAAAGAGGGAAGAAGAATCAAAGTCAAAGAAATATTGGATACTGATGACCTACCAACTGGATAGTTGAAGTAGATTTGTCTCTGCCTGATTGGTCATTTAAGTCAATGTCCATTGAAAGCTCATGGGAATGACCCACATGCCCATTAACTAGGGACAGGCCCTGTTGGAGGATGAGGATGTTTCAGTTAGAGCTAGAGCTAAATGCAGGTGCAACTTTAGAAGTTTCATGCTCTGAATGAGCATTTCTGTTCTCAGAAAGTGATTCCCTAGAGAACAATAGCCCTTGAAAGTGTTCTAGCTGTGATAAACATTTATTAATGGACTAGTTTATAAAACTCCTCACCTAATCTGAAAAATTAGGCAAGAATTCTTACAATTCCAAGGTGATTGGGGGCTTTTGACATTAAATGTTAAAAATTGCTAGTTAAGATTAAGAGGGTTTTACATTATCTGCAAGAAGAATGAGCATGTTCAACAGCCATACTTGGTAAAAAAAAAGCTTATAATTTGTGTGGTTTTTGATGGATGTACCCAAATAACATAACGTCGAAGCTCACCATGTAGAAAACAAAGAAACTTATGCAACTTAAAATGAAAACAGTTACTATTGAAATACTGACAGCCCCAAATGTACCCAAATAACACAAATTAAAGTCAAAGCTCACCATGTAGAAAACAAAGAAACTTATGCAACTTAAAATGAAAACAGAGTTACTTGAAATATTGACAGCCTTTTTAGTCTACACAATGTATTCCCTTCATTGTTCAAGTTCTTTAAAGCACATTTCTTACAGGGAATTCATTCAGAGGAAGTACACAGAGACAATCTCAGTAAAGACCAAAATATTAAATATTCTGAACTATCATGTTTCTCATCTGTGTTCTTATTCTTTCTTAAGAATAAATGTTTCCCTATTTGTTTCCCTAGTTCAGGGACATCCCAAAGCATTTTTTACCCTTTCCTTTCCTCTCTACTAATATACTAGAATGGACCCAGAGAAATCATCTTTTGAGCTAAGAAACACTTTAAATAAAAGTGAGAAGGAAAAGCTTCAGTTCAAATGTTATTTATCTCTCAGATGCTAATTAATGCTTCTTTATAGACATGACATTTTGTTTAGGTCACCAATTAACATCAAAACCATTGAAAAGATAATAACTGAGAGAAAGAGGTCTCAGACTTAAGGGATAGTATGAAGGAACAGAACTTGGGAGTCAGGAAAAAAATTGCATTTGAATCCCAGCTCTCTATGTAGTAAATGTGTATAGCTCTCACCATCATTTGCAAACAGTAACATTTACACCTTGTTGGGACTGTTTTGAGGTGGCAGTGAGAGAATGTTTTGTGAAAAAAGATCTACATAAATACAAACTTATTTGGATGGTCAGGTAATACAAATTTCCCTGAGCTTAACACACACACACACACACACACACACACACATACACATAACACACACATAACACATTTTTGGTATCCTCCAAGTAACTTTATTTTCATAACATGTAACAATAAGAAATAACATATACATTATCTGTCTGAAATCATACCTTTTAAAATTTACATTACTAGTTTAGCCTTAACTTTTTAAGGCTATAAAGTGTACTTTTTCATTTTATTATATATAACCTTGGAGATAAAGATGTTCAACCCATTTATATTTAAGTAAATCTTTTGAGTGAAGGGAAAGCTCAATATGCACTAATGGTAGAATATGGAAGTGAAAAAGTAATCAGTCTTAGAACACATTAATAAGCAGAATGTCCAAAACTGGAGAGGTGGTGGAACCATTGTACTCCATCCTGGCCAGGTCAATACTGATGCAATTCCATGTTTAATTCTGGGTACCACAATTTATGAAGGATGTTGCAAACTTGGAGAACATACAGGGAACTTCAACTAAGATGGCAAGGGAACTAGAAATAAGGTCACATGAGGATCATTTAAAGAAACTAGGAATATTTCATTTTAGAACAGGAGGATTAGAGGAACATGAAGCCTTCTTCAAATTTTTTGAATGGCTGTCATGGCCAGGAGAGGGATCAGGTTTGTTTTGCACGATCCCAATATTAGAGGTAGAAATGAATGTTTTATGAGGAAAGGCTTCTTAACTATCAGAGCTATACAGAAAACCGAAGAAGTTGCCATATTGTTATCTTTCTTTTGAAATCTTCCAATGAAGGCTACATAACCACTCATCAGAATTTTTGTGGAGAAAAATTTGGCTTCAGATAGGGTATTAAACTAAATTATGCCCGAGACTACTTCCAACTACAAGAAGGTAATGATTCTGTATTTTACTACAGATCTATTCTTTGAGATAATAAGATCATAGAGATAGAGATAAAAAGGACCTCAGAGGTCATCTAATATAAATATTTCATTTTGTAGTTGATAAAGCAGAAGCTCATAATGGCTAAGTTGCTCAAAATCACATAGGCAGTGGCAGAGCAAAGATTTCTAACTCCAAATCGAAAACATTTTTAATTGTCCCATGAAGTCACTATTATTTCATTTATAAATTTCCTTCATATACAACAGTACTAGACATTTGGTGCATTTTTGCATTTTTCCCCCTTAGGAAATTAGTTATTCAAAAGTTGACTATTATCTATGTATATGGATTCTTCATTCCTCATTGAGTAATTATTGTTTCCTTGACTCCTATATGTAGTGCCTTTCAGCTTCTAAACCAGCCAAGGAAGCCTTTTTTTTATTATTATTATTTTTTAGCAAATATATTTATCAGAACAAACAATAAACAGATGGGGAAGTTGTATAGGTTAGGGGAGACAATAGAATACATATGAGTAAATGGGCTTTGGGGCTCAGGAGAAAGATAAAATCTCAGTTCAGCCAAGGAGACAACAATTTCACCTGGGTTATGTCTTTCCACTGGCAGTCTTTCTACTGTTACCAACATCATAGGGATATCCTCCTGGGAATTGGTCAAGCCCACCAAAGGTGAAATTGTTATAATACTTTCCTGAACCAAAACTTTTTTATAGTCCTTGCACAGATCAACCAGGGTAAGCTTGAGACTTGTGATATAGATGCTAAATGTATAAACATCAGTTCTTTGATCAACAATAAGGGTCACTCTTGTAGTATCCCAGGTAACCAACCTGAGGTACCACTGAAAATAAAATAACAAGAAATAGGTATGATCTGGCCCACTCAAAGCCAAGCAGGATAACCCTATCAGGGTAGACTATCTCATAGCACTGCTTGAGCTCCTGCTGGCTCTGTCTCTCTCCTCCTCCATTCTATCATTCGAAGACAGTGGAAGAGGACCCTAGTTCCACACAGAAGACTTTTGATGACTAGCTGTAAGTAAATTAAGTATTCCAGTGTTGTTGTTGTTGTTTTTTCTATGGGATCTGGGATTAAATAGGGAATTCTAAGAGAGGAAATATGTTCTTCCAATGGGATGTCATTTACAATGCAACCTAAATAATCTTAGGGAGTTGTCTATAACAAGAAAAGTTAAATGAGTTGTCCAAGATACATATTCATTACTTCTAAGAGACAGGACTTGTAACCAGTTCTTCTGAATTCTACAATCATCTTTTGCACTGCCCTTCTATAAATATTCAAACAAAGATATTATCTTTTCCTTTTAACAAAAGCACTAATTTATGAAGAACTTGCAAGCCATAATAATCTGAGTGGTCCAAGAAATAGGGCTTCATCACTGATATATCATTTCTCCAAAATAAGGTACTATGGAATGGTTTGTGTTCTAATCTTATCTCTTCCACAGACATGTTAATTCTCCTTTCTGAGTATTAGGGGTCTTTTACATATAAAGTAAGGAGGTTAGACAAAGTTTTCTTTAAGATTCCTTCCAACTTTAACATTTTATGTTTTTATGGAAAAACATACATCAGATAAAAATTATAAAAATCCCACAGGTCAGGGCATAACAAAGTTTTTTTTTTTTTTTTTAAATTTACCTTGGCATTTGGCGATATGAGAAGTAGGAAACATTTTTCTATCAGAAAAAATCCATGGATTCCTCCAATTAATCCCAATAGTTTCCAAATATATTCTTTCCCTTCATGGAAATGTCCCAACTCTTGTGCTTCCTGCTTATGTAAGCCAAGAATCTAGAAACATAGGCACATAAAACATGCAGAAGTGAATGGTTTTTGCTTTATTTAAATATCAGTGATAAACCCAGTTGCTGAGTACATTCAATTTGCATGCTGGGAAAGCCCATGAACATTCCTTTGAGCTCTCAAGACCAGGATGTTTTGATGGAATGTTTTAAGTTGTACCATAAACTTCAGGAAGCATTAAGTACAACAATATAGAAAAGAAACAAGGGAACCAATTCAGACACTGAATCTATAATAAGAATTGTTGTGAGCCTTACATTCCCAGGTATTATCTTTTCCTCTACATTTCTAATGCTTTAGCTGGCTCCTCTCCCCAATAAGTGTTATTTTGATTTTTCCAATCAATTCTTTTGAGAAAAGCAATTGATTTCATGCCCAAATTGATCTAAGAGGATTGGTTTATTGTTTGGTATATGATGATTCAAATCAATTTAATTCAAATAAATAAACATTTACCAAATGCCAGTCACTCTGCTAGGTATTAGGAATATAAAGGAAAAAAAAATGAAAGCCCCAGCTCTCAAGGAGTTTACATTCTGCTGGGAAAAAAGAATGATGTATGTTAAATGATTTGTTTTTCTTTGTTGCAGTTGAACCAGAATCTTTAATACTAAATTTAAACAGAAAACAGATATATCCAGTTATCCTTTTTTGGAAGATCATTACTGACATTTGGCTACTTGTACTCCTTTTACTACAGGAGCATAGAGGATGTTAGTCTCTCCAGGCCAGACATAGAATAATAAAGCCAAATATGGATCCTAAGGAAAGCCGGCTAATACTTGTCCTTTAAAGTTGCTATTGGAGCACACGAGTATATGAAAGAGATGATTCTTGAATGTAGTTCTTCCTGATTTTAAGACCAACTTGACTCTCTAAAGTAGAAGGTGCTAATCTTAGTTTGAATATGGTCAAAGGTAAATCTTAATACTCTTATTAGACAAGCAGAAGGAGATTAATATCCATTCCGACCTGGGCTAGTTCATTGAGGAAGAATATGACCAAACTAGACAAATGGATTTACTAGAGCAGAAATACTTAATGTCATAAGCCTCTGTAAGGACCTGGCAGGACCCACCATAGTACTTTGCTTATTCTTGGAGCCTGCTAATATGATGATAATACTTAGTAATTATTTGTTGACTAATTGATTGTTTAATGGACAGATGTATCCATTTGTGAGGTCTTAAAGGACCTGTTCCATCTTATTCCATAAGGGGCTATTTATGGGCAACTTTCATCCTTAGGATCACAAAGAAGCCAGCATGGGAGTAGCACAGTTTGTACTAGGCAAAGAATTCTGGGTTTTCAGGTTTCCTAGTGAAAGATTCTGGGGGCTCACAATGTTGCTGGTAGGTTGTACAGCTTACTCCAGACACAGACAAGGCCAAAAATTCGCTTTCCAGTTGCTCAGAGTACTGTCCTGTTCCCTGAGAAAAGTCAAGATAAGGAATTAAAGAGCTTCATGTTGACTTTATTCTCCTCCCTTACCAAGGAAAAGCTTCTATTCATCGGGACATTATTTGCCATTGAATTTGTTTATCTGAATAATCCACTGAGGCTTTATTACAGGTCTAAAGCTTCTCCAGAAACTAAAGATTATTTTTTAATGGAAACAGGGGCAGCTAGTTAGTGCAGTGGATAGAGCACCAACCCTAAAGTCAGGAGGACCTGAGTTCAAATCTGGCCTCAGACACTTAACATTTTTTTAGCTGTGTGACCCTGGGCAAGTCACTTAACCCCAATTCCCTCAGCAAAAAACAAATGAAAGCAAGAATTGGAAATAGGATAGTTACCTGAGGAATCAGATGGAGCAAGGCATCACCAGAAAGGGTTCCAACAGCTAAACCTACAAAGAGTTGTAAAACAAGCTTGTAGTTTTCCTCACAGTTGCTGAAAAGGATGAGAGTTGTTCCAAACATAGAACCCACTGTGATGAGTAAAACAGCAGCAGTGCTGTAGCCATATTCTAGATTAAAAGGAAATGGAAATGACGGTTACTTCTTATTCATTTTTATATTGCACATGCTATGGAAAGCTGTCTTTACAGAACCAGTGATAGTTATAATACTCAATAAGAAAACAGAGAAGTGGTATCGGAATTTCCATTTAATTACAATGGATAATGGTAAATAGTGATACTTCTATTTCCTAGGGACCATGACATTTTAGCCTCATTTTGGGGATATCATACAAACCTCAAGGGAATAGGTTATTTTTAAATAATTGTTGACCCAAAACAAAACTTTCAGGGGCATCCTAGAAAATAGATAACATCAAATAAATTACAAGTGATCTGTGACTGCACAGAGACTGAATTTTTTTTTTTTTTTGGTCCCCTGAGACCATTTCATTTAGCAGGGCCATATCAGATGAAGGAATTAAACTCTATTTTATTTTCTAAGGACATAAATTACTCTATGTCCCAAAGACTTTAACTAAGGACTGGAAAAGGTCAGTATGGATATCACCTGAATGCCAACTTTAAAACTGTGATCTGAGTGGACCAGGGTACATAACACATACTAAACATTTAATAAATGATTTTTTTGACTGGGTGAGTGAATTTATGAAGAGCCTGGAAGATTTGGTGAGTGTTTAGAATATACTATCTCACAAAAAAATGCTTGTGAATATATTTAATTGCTGTGATATGTTCCCAGGGCAGAGATTCAAGTTTCAGATGAGTAAAATGGAGACCTTCAGGCTACCTTTTAAAAAATTGACATGTAGGACAGATCCCAGATCCTGGAGAAAAAGAGATTCTGCTTCATTTAACATTCTACCCTTTACTCTGGAATAGTTTTAAGGAATTAGAAAGTTTATTTAATAAACATTGAAGCCTTTACAACTTTAGTAATAAAAAGAAAAATAGAATTGCAGCTTTGTTAGTCTGGCAGTTTTTGAGATCAGGTGATCAGAAATATGGAAAGACATTTGGAAGGAAGGAATACTTAACAATGGAAAATAAGGAAATAGGGACAAGAGTTGGATAGATATCTATCCCCTTCCAAAAAAAAAAAAAACCCAGTAAGTCACCTTGAATAAGAAAATAAGGCTTTAAAACAGCAAGTTAGAGAAAGGCACAGACTATCCAAGAAACTATTATAAAGGGAATAAAAATTTAATTAGAGATTGAGGGCAGAAGATTAGAGATCTTCTGGTGAATATTAGCTGACAAAAGATGATCTCTAGTCTGGACAACTTTAGGATATCAAGAAAAAGCCAAAAAATGAACTTATTTTTGTCACCAATTAGTAATAAAGTTAGAAAAGGATCAACTACTTTACTGACAACATCTCCTTGGCATTTGGCTGAATAGGGGAGAATAACTAGGGACACTTACAGAAGAATGACACAAGGATACATAATACTTCTTTCACTTAGGTCAGTCTATGAACTAGACTAAGCACTGGAGATACAAAGAGGCAAAAGAAGAAGGAAGAAGAAGAAGAAGAAGAAGAAGAAGAAGAAGAAGAAGAAGAAGAAGAAGAAGAAGAAGAAGAAGAAGAAGAAGAA
>JAJPUD010000062.1:164387-228990 GCA_023553655.1 Myrmecobius fasciatus
TTAAATTCACCCCTGCAGGACACTGCCTCTGCTTATATTTGCCTAAAGGACTTTTGGTTGATAGAAATTGTTTGAGAGTTTGGTGTTAAATAGGAAGGAAGGAAGGAAGGGAGGAAGGAAGGAAGGAAGGAAGGAAGGAAGGAAGGAAGGAAGGAAGGAAGGAAGGAAGGAAGGAAGGAAGGAAGGAAGGAAGGAAGGAAGGAAAGAAAGGAAGTAAGGAAGGAAAGGATGAAGGGAGGGAGTTAGTTTTCTAACTGACTAGTTCCAGTTTGTGGGACAGCTCTATTCACAGAGGTTGTTGTTTCTCCAGTCTTGAAGAGAACCATAACATCAGGGAGGTGATGCCTTGACATGCAAGTGAATTGGAGGGAGGGGTGTGCAAGGTCACTTGCCTCACTTTTCCCTTCAGAACTATCGGGAACCAGGGGCCAGATATAGATCAGGATGACTGGAGATGGCCCTGGATGAAATAGGAGACTTTGACCTTTTTAAACTAAGATTTTCAACACGTCTCAGCCTCCTTCCTTCCCTCCTTTTCCTTCTTCACTCCCTTCCCTCCCTCTGTCCACGTAGGGTATCAAATTCTTATCTACAGATGCTCTTAGAAACTTTTTTTTCTTCTTTGGGATCTCTGAACCCTCCCAAGATATCTTGGGGTTTACTGGCTAGATTTTTTTCTTAAGGACCGACCATGCCTTAAACCAAAACCACTCTTGATTCTCACTGATTGGCCACCAAAAGATCACAGGTCAAACATCATTTGATCATTGTTTAAGTCCTGATTGATTCAGATGGAATGTAAATAGTAATCATTCCTGCTTTGGCCAGAAACCCAGAGGATCTTCCCCTTCTAGATTTATTTTTTAATTTAGATTTTTTTTTTTTGCCTAGGTGAAAGAAGAGATCCTTTGCCTCAATTGCTACCTCACCCTAATCATTGAATGGGTGTTGCCTCAGTCAAACTTTCCTTAGCTTAAAAAAGGTCAATATCTCCCAGTGCATCCAGGGCCATCTCCAGGTGTCCTGACCTATATCTGGCCACTGGACCCAGATAGCTCTGGAGGGGAAAGTGAAGCAGGTGTCCTTGCCCAGCCCTCCCTCACCTGAGTCCAATTCACTTGTGTGTCATGGTATCGTCTCCCTGATGTCCTGGTCTTCTTTGAGAACAAAGGAGAAACAACAATAATATATACACACATAAGAAATGTACTATAATATATTTATATCTTTAGTTATGGATTTTATATGATGCCATGATTTTGCCAAGTTTTATATTGATGACTATATTATTGTAATATAAGCTGTATTTTCTTTTATGCTGCATGCATGTTATAATGTCTATGAATTATGATTCCAATTATTATTGGAAATATATATTATCACCTGTAATTTATGTTGTATCTCATTGCATGTTACATGTTATGATATCTTATGTGGTTTGTGTTTAGATTATGCTGTATAATGTTGTGCTTTATGCAATGGTATGATATATAGCTTGTGTTTTATTCATGCTATAGCTATAGCAGTATGTAATATAGCTGTAAGTTAGCATATAGCTATGTTACATACTATATGACTGTGGTTTACATTTGATACTATATTGCATGCTCATTTGTATTGTCAAATTGTTATATCTGTTATGATATCTTGTTATATGTGTTGTACCAAATGTTTTATGTTATACTTTTATGTTATGATTGTTATGAAGTATATTTTCTTATCTTATAGTTATAAATTCTCCCAGTGTATGTTTTACATAATATGTTATTATTCTATGTGTTACATATGCTATGGTATATATTTTGTTGTACTGTATCTTATGCCAGTTGTATATAATATTTTTATATTTGTAAGGTACATGCTATGTATGAGATTTTTGTGATTTTATTTTGTTTTATCATGTGTTGTGATATATGTAGTATAGTATGATATGTTGTATATTGTACTGTGTCATATGTATTTGTATATCTTATATTTTATAATTAATTGATGCTATGATATGTGAAGAAGACATATTTATGAAAAAATATAGGAATCAGAGAGAATAATCATAACCAAAATAGCTAGTACTTAGATAGTGTCTTTTATGTGCTAGAAATTCTGCTCAGTTCTTTAGCAATATTATCAGATTTGATTTTTACAATTCTTGGACATAAGTTCATGGAAAAAAAAATATCTAAGTGAATGTCATTGGAAGAAGACATAGGAACAAAGTTTTTATTAGAGGGTATTAGAGATCACCTGGATTAGCAAGAGGAAAAAATATTTTCAACTAGTTAAAGATTACAAATCTAATACAGAATTGTACTCTATTGGTGATAAGGGAATTTAATTATACAGAAATCTGTTGTAATTCTCTTTCTGTCAAAAACAGAGACTAATAATTTCTATGTTTTCCTTAATAACATCATTCTTTTAAAAGGTGGGGGGGGGACAAAGAAGATTATTTTCTTGTCTGTTTCTTACCAACAGGGTTGCTAAGATGGAAAGGAAACTCAATGGGGAGGAATGACCACTTCATTTTAGAATTTGTGAAAAAGGAGAGGAAAATGGAGACTATTTTAACAAGCTTTTTTAGAGAACAGAATAAATGTAAAAATCTTACTGGTGGGTTCAATCAATTTCATAAGAGCAAAATGAGGATCATACAATAGTTATATATGCCCTGTGTTTGTTGTAAAATATTATGTTATATATTATATAATGTGGCATATAGTATGTTTTTATGCATTGTGCTATGTCTATTATGTTATGCATTATGCTTTATGTTTTACATATTACAAGTGATTTGCATTAGGATAATGTTTTATTACACTTTTTTATGCTAGGAATTGCATGTCTCATGTTGGGTGTTATTTGTTAGGTACTATAGTTTGCCTTATTATATGTTGTATCTTATATGGTTCAGTTCAGTCAGGATATGAGCATTATATTTTCTACTATATACTTTGTGGCATATTATAAGTTATTCTATGATGTTATATGCTTTATTTTGCATTATGCTATGATGTAGTTTATATAATATGCTGTATATTATATCTTATGATGCTTTATAAAGATATCTGGTGTGGCTGAATTTTTATATTCAAACATTGATCGGTGCTTTTTTCTGTGATTAGGTTTTAGGCTTTCAAGAACTAACTTCACTCATGTCTTCATATTTTATGTGATTATCTATTATATGCTAAATGTGTTGGGTTATATTTGATAATCCATAGAATTCATGCCATGTGGTTTGTTATGTTGGTCTATTGTGATTGTTTGGGGGAGTATGTGAATGTTTTGTGTGTGTATAAAATATCATATGTAAGGAAGGATGTGCTATTAAATGCTTAATAATCCAACACATTTAAGTTTAATCTGTATTTTCAATATTATCTGCATCACTTAAAGTCTCAACAATCAACAAAACAATAAAATAAACAGATTTAAAATTTTTTCTCATTTTTGAAGTGTATAAGTTGATACTGAAAATTTAACAATCAGTTCTTGGAGCTGGGACCAGTTGATTTCTTCACACTCTTAGGCATAATTACATTTTTAAACTTCCCAGGAGAGCCATGGTAAAGAGATCACAGAGAGACTTGAGGAAACCAGAGATGTATACATATATTTTCCTGAATTCCCATGTTTCCTCTTTCCTTGCCGTTGGAAAGATTTTGGGCTAGAGATATAGGGTTTCCCACACACATAGATGAAGCAATGGAAGAAGAACCTGACTTTGAGAGTCCATGCTTTTCTGGACATGAAACAGGCAGTGGACCAGTGGTACAATACTTCTGTTACTGCAAGCAAGGGAAAGTAAAGTGTAAACCAAAATTTCTTTGGAAAGCTACTCTGGAAGTGGGACAGACTGAAAGATCATGAATGGGGTATGAGCCAGATTGGAGCAGAATTTAAAAAAGCCAGAAAAAAGAGAGAGCAGCCGGAAGAAATAGAGAGCAGCCAAGCTCAGTATTACAGCTGGTTTCTGTGAGATCAAAAAGAATTTCATGCCACAATTAGTTTTCCCTTATTTTCTCAGAGGACTTGTTGAGGAAGAGCTTGATAGATATTTAAAGCTGTCCAATCACAATCCTTTCCATTCACATCAGACAGAGTAGGAAGAAGGATCTAGGGAAGGAAAATCAACACAAGCTGCAACAAGTTGAAGTTCTGTTTTATTATTCACTCGAGTTTCCTATGCTATATGACTGAATTACATGGCCAGTAAAAAAAAAAAGAACTATTATCAGTTTGAGGGGAAATTTTTATTGAATGAGGGAGTGAAGCCAGTAATTTTGAGTATATTTCAAGCCATATCTTCTAAACTTCCATTGAATTTTGATTTAATTTTTTGACTAGCTAGCCAAGAGAAATGGAACAGCATAGGAAAATAATGGTAGGTGTAGGGCTAAAAGTGAGGGTTGGTTATTTACAGAATTACTAGAGCATCATTTGGTGGCAAAACAATATAGCACACCATCTTCCACTAATCATGTTATCAGCTTTCTTTATGCCAGCAGAGAACAATGGAAAAAGCCAAGTGTAGTTGAGTTCATTAACATTCATACCTTTCAGCAACTAGCTAAAAGTGTTCTGTTATTTCATTATGCATTGAATATCTAGTGATAGGTCTCGTATGTATCTGGTTGTTTTATATTCTATCGTATTGGGATGTGTTGTGTATTGTGTTACATGATATGTTTTATGGGATGGGGTGAGGTTTGTCATGATATGGCCTACAATTCAAGACCTGATGGTATTTATGATGTGGTAAGACTGATAAGATATTGGCTGTGATTTTAATATTTTAAAAGGAAGGCAGTTGAGTTGGGATAAATGGGATGTAAGCATGTTTTTCTGGTAATTAAAATTGTTCTTTGGCTCCCTGAGATAATTTCCAGTGACCTGAGTTTTTTTATCTTCAAAGAATCTAAATCATTGTATCCTTAGGGCCATAACCAGACAGAATCCAAGAACTGGCCTCTAGGCATAGCTAGGAGAGTGCTACTCTCCTGAGCAAACATCTACTAGGAGCTAATATGGGGAATATTTAGGGAAAACCTAAAAGACTTGGTGAGCTGCTAGAACTCATTATAAAAATGCTTGAAAATATATTTGATCAAAGAAGCAATGAACCTACGAACTTCATATAAGGAAAATGAAGACTAAAATCATCATGGATCTTTGAATACTTTTATATTAGCTCTGAAAATTTTCTAAAATATTGTAATGACAGAGAATTTCTTAGTCTTTAAGAGATCTAGCAATATTTTGAATTTATGACTAAGATTTATAAAGTGCATACCTAACAACTCACAACCCTGTGAAATAGGTTAGTATGAAGTTTATTAATTCCATTTTACAGATGAGAAAACTGAGTCTTTGAGAGATGGCTTGCCCACAGTCACATGTATATACAATTTTGGAGGCAGGATTCCAAACCAGATCTTAGGTTTCAAGTTTACTGATCTTTTCATTATGCCATCAACAAATCTGTGTATTATTGACTAGTAGTTATCCAAAAACATCTTGAATATCAAGAATGCTACATTTAAAAAATCTTGAACTGGTTTTCTTACCCTAGCCAGAACACTCCTGTGTTTCCTGCAAATTATGCCATTCAGAGGGTAGATCATTTGGGAAATAAACTTATACCAAAAAAATGGAAGCTTTAACTAAAAAAAATGATGCAAAATTAGTTTCAAAACCAAATTAAGATTTTTGGATCATTCACTATTTTAAAATGCCATGTACCAATCTTGTCTTCAATTACTACAGACAATTGAGAGTTTCATTTTCATCTATTTAAGGAAAAACAAGAAGCTTGAGACAAATTGGTTTAGAACAGAAATTAAGGAACCATAAAGCTAATTGCAATTCTTGGGTACCTACTGATATTTTTATCAAATATTTGCAAATCTCTTGATAAATAGCTCTGTAATATCTGATTCAGTTGGGTTTCTCACATTGAAAAGCTGACCTTGTAAATTTATATCGCCAACAATGTAATTTTCATTATCCTTTTGGCCTTTTTGGAAGATCCTTTGCTTTGAATTATTTTGATATCATCAACCAACAATCAATATATGATTGTGGTTTCTGAAAAGCTATTAGTTGATTTATTAACAATGATATTATGATACTGTGAGGGCTACTAATTAGGATTATACAATTTGCTGCAGTTTCTACATATCCAGTTTTGGTAATTTGCCAACCTAAAGATGAATCCCTTAGATATGACCTGCCCATTAATTTCTTGACCAGACCTGAGCATCTACTCCTATTTAGTCTGAAAAATTGATTTTGCAATATTAACACAATTTTCCACAATATTCTTTCCTGGAAACTATATTTTATTTTTTGGAAACAACAATTTAATATAATGATCAGGGAACTATTTGCAATGTACTGCAAGATACCTATTGAAATGATGGCCCATTGGGGCCCATTTAATTCAATATTGCAAATTCCTATAATGCAGAGAGGCAGTTTCATGACAATGTCTTTTTCTCAAACAGTATGAAACAATATTGTAAGTAATTTAGGGTTAGTAGTTAGTGGGGTTAATTTTGTGGGGCAGAAAGACTTTTCCTTGAAAAGGACCTGAGATGAGCAAGAAGAAAAATAAGATTTTCTTCACCAATGAAGCCTTTGAGCCTATCTTTTTCTTGTTTTTTCAATCATGTCCAACTCCTTGTGACCCATTTGGAGTTTTCTTGGCAAGGTTACTGGAATGATTTGGCATTTCCTTCTCTCATTCATTATACAAATGAAAAAACTGAGGCAAGCAAGATTAAGTGACATGTCCAGAGTGTCTGAAGTTGGATTTGAACACAGGAAGAAGAGTCTTCCTGACTCCAGATCTAGTATTCCATACACTGTACCACCTAGCTGCACCTTCCATCTATCTAACCTTTGTCTATTTAATGAGTCTTTAAATGGCTAGTTGTTGACTTATTTACTCACTCATCCTCAGTGTTCCACTAGGGAGAGGAATGACATTCATTTCCTATTGTCAGGGGTTATTTGTTTTGTCCTTAGTCTAATTTCATGCCTTCTCAACTTTTATTTGGATGAATTGCATTGACATTTAAATTAGATCGCTGGGGGCAGCTAGATGGTGCAGTGGATAGAATGCTGGCCTTGGATTCAGGAGAACCTCAGTTCAAATCCTACCTCAGACACTTAATACTTATTAGCTGTGTAATCCTGGGCAAGTCACTTAACCCCAATTGCCCTAACTAAAATAATAAAAAAGTAAAGTAGACCACTGGCCACAAATGTAACTAGTTCACTGCCAAGTACATTCATTATTTTTCTTCAAAAGATTTATGATGTCATCAGAGTGAGAGAATACTCTGATAACATCATAAATCTTCTGAAGAAAAAGATGCCTTAGTCAATAGCTCTCAGACTTGCTATTGACAAAACAGTCTATGGTCTAGTTGTGCATCTATAGGAATCCTTTGAATTTAGCTGCAGGATAGTAAGTATATCACTGGACCACAAACTTTTCCAGCTTTTTCAACAGTAATATATGTTATCAACTGTCTTATATTGCTATATAGCCTTCCAGGTCATAGCTATAAAGCCCTTCCAGTATCATTTAAAGCATCAGGATAAGACTTTAATGGAAAATACATATTTAATGGAGAACACACACACACACACACGTACACATATGTTTACCATTGAGGAAACTCTATCAATGCAGATCAGCATTTTGAATTTAAAGGATCTCAGAGACAGAGCTCAAACTCAGTTCTTATTAAGTTAGAAACTAGCTGTCTATTTTGCCATACTGCCAGTTATTTAAAATTTATGAACCATATCGATAAAAATATGGGAAGGGATAGAGACTAGAATTGTAATTTTCTATTAAGGAAAACTCTCTTTCATCAAAGCAAAATGACACCTTTTCTTTAACTCTTAGTCTTAGAAAGCTACTTAGGATTCTGAAAAATTAAGTGACCTGTCCAGGGTCATATATCCAGTAGGTGTCAGATATAGGGTATAAACTTAGGTCTTTTTGAGAATTATAGATATAGAAAGGAATTGCTGAGGTTTGTCTGATTTATAGCAGATACAGTGAGTTTACTTACCATAGTTCTAACCTCAATCCATAGGACAGTATTGGAGATTTTTGAAATATCCCTAAATAGTCTTAATTTAAGGAGAAGTCAGACTATCAGAAGCACTGATTGGTATATATTCATTGTTTGTTGTTCACTGAGTCATGTCCAATTCTTTGTGATACCATTTAGGGTTTTCTTGGTAAATACTGGAGTGGTTTGCCATTTCCTTCTCCAGATCATTTGACAGATGAGGAACTGAGAAAAACAGGATTAAATGACTTGTCCAGGGACATACAGCTTTGAAGTCTGGAACATGAATCTTCCTGACTCCAAACCCTATCCACTGTACCACCTAGTTGCTCATTGTAGTATTATCAATTTGACTTGAACAATTTAATTTGCTACCTTAACTGGAGCTCTCCAGTAATGAAGTACTTTCCCTTCCCATCCCTCACTCTGTTCCATAGAAATTTTGGATTTGCCATCTAATGAATTAAAAAATACATAAAATACTCTCAAAAAAACCCATAATCTTATATTCTTAAGTTACAAGAATTTCTCTTTTCTTGATAATTTTATGGCTACCTGGCAAACTGAAAAGAAAACTCACTTCTGCCATTTTAAACACACTTTATGAAGGAACTAAAAAAGTCAAAAGGGGAATTCAGTCCCCACCACTCTAGTGACTGGACCCTGATCAGGCACTTGGAATTAGATGTGCCAAATCTCCCGTCTGCACCACGTAGGATAAGTGTTCCCAAGTCCTGTGCTAGAGAACACCCTGTTCTTTTCTTTGGAGGTAGCTCATACTTGCAGTCTTTAGAGAGAGTGAAATGTATACAAACCAAATGAATTAGCACAATATAAAACCACACAGTCAGGAGATACAACTCACTTTCTAGGGCTGTTGGTGGCAGCTTGGCTTGCTGGTATTTTGTAAGCTGGCAAGAGCAACTAAGTAGTTGCTGAATGATGGCTGGGCTGATTTGCTGGAAGTGCTCCTTAGAAATAGGAGAATGGGTGTTCGGTAAAAATATCTCCACAAGCTCCTTGGCAGAGAAGCAAGCCTAGGAAGGAAAATGTGTATTGTTATTAACCACACCATTGGAGCAAACTCAGTATGCATGCCCATTCTTTAAGAATGAATGAGAACGAAATGGAATTTTTTAAATAAAAAAATAAAGGTTATCAAACATACTTCTTAAAAACATTTTCTGTGAACAAAGAGAATTCGCTCTGGCCACTGGCCACAATTTAATCTATCATATTCATCATAATTATTTTTTAATGTTGCTCTTGTGCCCCCTCCCCCTTTATTTTAGTGTTTTGCAATCATGCTTAATGAGATTCTGCACAGAAACCTCATGAAGTAGGTTAGAACTTTGGCCTCATTTCCTAAGCCGATGCTTTTGTTGTTGTTTTTCAAAGAAAATAGCTTTTTGGACCAATAGTCTCCAGAGATAAACCCACTCTAAACACAAGCTCTGAAGTAATAAGGGCATTGTCTTCAGCTAGCAAATCTAGCATTTAATCTTTAAAAGTAATATGAAATACCAAAAGCAGGGGAGGGAATTTGACTGCACTATACTCTCCTACAAAATGGCTGAAAAGTGATCATTTCAGTCAAAACAGCATATTGTTTTTTTAAAAAAAAATACTTTCTAACTGAATTTATTGATTTTAACTAAATTGACAGATTTATCTAGTTCTTGGCATTACGCAGATACTGCCAGATATGCATCAGATGTAGACTATTAATAAGTTCAAGAGTAGAAAAATACAGTTGGGGCCCCACATCATGAATTTCAAAAGCTTCCACTATGCCTAGTTCACAGTCAAGTGAAGTTTTTTCTTTTGTCTTTTTAAAATTATTTAACATTTTCCACAAATCATATGTGAAAACAGTTGTAATTTTTTTTTTTTAAAAGTTTAGTCAAAAATTCCCTCATTTAGAAGGCAGGCTATTTGATATAGGTTATATATGTATAGTCATTCAAAACATATTTCATGTTATAAATACCAACAAAAACCCAAACAAAAAAATAAAAAATAAGAGTATGTGTCAGTCTGCATTCCAATTCCATCATTTCTTTTTCTGGAGATGGATAACATTTTCTTAAGTCCTTCAGGGTTATCTTGGATCAATGTGTTGTTGAAAATAGCTAAGTCATTCACAGTTAATTTTCTCATAATATTTCTGCTGCTAAGTATAATGTCCCCTGGTCCTGTTCATTTCACTTTGCATCAATATATGTAAGACTTTCTGAATTTTTCTGAGAGCATCCTGTTCATTATTTCTTAAAGCGCAATAGTATTCCATCACAATCATATACCATAACTTGACTTTCCCTCATTCTGATTCTTTGCCACCAGTAAAAGAGGTACTATAATCCAACCATTCTGGAGAGCAATTTGGAGCTATGCTCAAAAAGCTATCAAACTATTCATACCCTTTGACCCAACAGTGTTTCTATTGGGCCTATATCCCAAAGAAATCATAAAAGAAGGAAAGGGTCCCACATGTGCAAGAATGTTTGTGGCAGCCCTTTTTGTAGTGGCTAGAAACTGGAAACTGAATGGATGCCCATCAATTGGAGAATGGCTGAATAAATTATGGTATATGAATGTTATGGAATATTATTGTTCTATAAGAAACAACCAGCAGGACGATTTCAGAGAGGCCTGGAGAGACTTGCATGAACTGATGCTCAGTGAAGTGAGCAGAACCAGGAGATCATTATTCATGGCAACAACAATACTATATGAGGATCAGTTCTAATGGACATGACTCTCTTCAACAATGAAATGCTTCAAACCAGTCCCAATTATTCGGTGAAGAAAGCCATATGCACCCAGAGAGAGGGATGTGAAATGTGGACCACAACATAACATTTTCATGTTCTCTCATGTTCTCAAGGTTTGCTTGCATTGTATTTCCTTTATTGGATTATTCTTTCTTGTAGATATGATTTCTCCTGCACAAAAAATGATGTGTGGCAATAACTATACATATATTCGATTTCTTAAGTATTCTAACATAATTATCATGTAGTGGATATCCTGCCATCTAGGGGAGGGGTGGGGAGTGGGGGGGGATTTGTAACAGAAAGCTTTGTAAGGGTTAATGTTTAGGAATTACCCATACATATGTTTTGCAAATAAAAAGTATTAATAAAATTTTTTAAAAAAGAAAAAAAAGAGGTACTATAAATATTTTTTGCAGATAGGTCTTTTTCCCTTTTAATTTTGATATCTCTTTCAAATATATAGGTAGTAGCTAGTACTGGTACTTCTAACTCTAAAGATATGCATGTTTTTTTTAGTTTGGGGGGCATCATTCCAAATTGCTCTACAGAATAGTTGAATCAGGATAAAATTTTCCCACATCCCCTCTAACATTTGTCATTTTCCTTTTGATCATATTAGCCAATCTTACAGATGTGGGGTGGCACCTCAGTTGTTTTAATTGGCATTTCTCTAATAGACATTTAGAGTATTTTTTCATATGACTAGTGATAGCATTGTTTATTTCATCTGAAAACTTCCTGTTCCATATTCTTGAGTCATTTATTAATTGAGGAATGACTCCTTTTTTATGAATCTGACTCAATTTTCTATATATTTGAGAAGTGAGGGCTTTATCAGAAAAACTTGCTATAAATTTTTCTCCAGTGATGATTATGATGTATTTCCTTCAATCCTATTTTCCTCCCCATTTATCCTATTTTCTCTCTCCTTTTACCCTGTCCATCCTCATAAGTATTTTGCTTCTCCCAATCTTCCTATCAGCCTCACCTTTTTCATCACCTTTCCAATTTATTTTCCTTAAGAGTATGATAGATTTCCATACAATCTATTTTCTTTTAGGTATGGTAGATTTATATATTCAACTGAGTTGAATGAAATTCCCTCTTTAAGTCAATTATGCTGAGAATAAGATTCAAGAGATTCCATCCATCTTCCCCTCCATAATAACTCTCTTGTTTTTCTTCTATGTGAGATAATCTGCCCCATTTTTCTCCTTATCCACTCTCCCCATGCATCTTTCTTTTTTTTTTAATAAAGCTTTTTATTTGCAAAACATATGAGTGACCTTTCAACATTGACCTTTGCAAAAAAACTTTTTTTCCCAAGCTTTTCCTTTCCCTCCCCCCGCCCCCCATCCGGAGATGACAGGTAATCTAATACATGTTAGATAGGATAAATTATATGACAAGTACAATACATGTATACATATCTATATAGTTATCTTACTGCACAAGAAACATCAGATCTAGAAAGAGAAGAGGAAAAAAAACAACCTAAGAAGGAAAACAGAATCCCATGCATCTTTCTTTTTCATCCCTTAATTTTATATTTTTATAATCAATCCATCATATTCAACTCACACTTATGTCCTCTGTCTTTTTATACTCCTTTTAACTGCCCTAATTAGGAAAGTTCTTCAAAAATTATAAGCATTTTCCCATGTAGAAATGTAAACCGCTTAATTCCCTTATTATTTCTTTTCCCTGTTTACTTTTTTATGCTTCTCTTGAGTCAAATTTTCTATAAAGTTCTGGTCTTTTCATCAGAAATGCTTGATTGTCCTCTATTCCACTGAATATCCATTTTCTCCCCTGAAGGATTATTCTTGATTTTTCTGCATATGTGATTGTAATCCTAGCTCTTTTGCCCTTCAGTCTTTCATGTAGAAGTAGCTAAATTTTGTGTTATCCTGACTGGCTGCACTATGTGTGAATTGTTTCTTTTTAGGATGCTTGCAGTATTTTTTTCCTCAGCCTAGGAGGTATGGAATTTGGTTACAGTATTCCTGGAATTCATTTTTGGATCTCTTTCAGGAGGTGATTGGTAAATTTTTTTCCATTTTTATTTTACCCTCTGGTTCTAGAACATCAGAGCCCCATGGTAATGTCTCGAAAGATGAGGTCGGGACTTTTTTTTTTATGACTTTCAGGTGGTCCAAGAATTTTTAAATTATCTGTCTGGATCAATTTTCCAGGTCAGCTGTTTTCCACTGAAATAATTCAGATTTTTCTTCCATTTTTTTCATTCTTTCATTTTTTTTTCTTGATGTCTCATGGAGTCACTAGCTTCCATTGTCCAATTCTATTTAAGGGATTATTTTCTTCAGCTAGCTTTTGTACCTCCTTTTCCATTTTTACTCTTAAGGAGCTTTTTCTTCAGTTAATTTTTATATCCTTTTTTTTCTATTTGTCTAATTCTACTTTTCAAGGCCTTCTTCTCTTCATTGCATTTTTGTACTTTTACTATTTGACCTATTCTGTTGTTTTAAGGTATTGTTTTCTTCAGTATTTTTTGTGCCTCCTTTTACCAAATTGTTACCCTTTTTTCATTATTTTCTTTCATCACTGTCATTTCTTTTCCCATTTTTTTCTCTTGTTTTTTTAAAATCCTTTTTGAGCTCTTCCAGGAATTCTTTTGGGGACTTGAGACCAATGCACATTTTTCTTTGAGGCCTTCAATGTAGTGCTTTTCACCTTATTACCTTCTTCTGAGTTTTTGTTTTGATCTTCTCTGGCATCAAAGTAACTTGTAAAGTCAGGTTCTTTTTTTTATGTTTGTTCATTGTTTCTGCACATTTGTTGACTTTTCTCTCTATGGTAAAGTGAGTTCTGCTTGAAGGGTGAAGGAGACACTGTCCCATTCTTCAGATTTTTTTGAATAAGTGTTTTCAGAACTAATTCTGGGGACCTGTAAGTTTTTGTTTTTTCTAATGTGGTATGAACTAAGAAAAGGTTTGTTCACTACTCCCCTAGCCTGTGTCCTGGTCTGTGAGAGATCACAAGCACTCTTTTCAGCCCTGGAAATGTGACCACGGTCCCCACTTCCTTCCAGCCATAAGCTCTAGTGTGCTAATATTCTTTCATTAGAACTCAAAATTATTTTAAAATGATATTTTCACATGGGAAATATTTAATTAAAGCAATAAATTTGATAAAATAATAATTTAATAAATTTTAATTTTAAAATGAGTGAATGAATTTTTAAAGAGAGTAGCTAGACAGTGATGGCATGTTCTAATAGCCAATCCTCTTCGATTGAGCTCCATCTCCCCATTACTGGAAAATATTGTCTAAGATGAATATCTTATGCAACTAACATAAGCAATGAATGTAACCAATTTCTAAGAAATTTTCATAATTTATCTTAGTTATTTCAAGTTCTGATTCATTTTGTAAATAAATTTATGATAAATGAATGGAACCTAAATTTACTTTCATTAGAATGAATAGATGGCATACAATACAATATATTTAATGTTGCAGTGTTGACCTTTGCAATTCTCTGTTCTTCAGTTATAATGCAATTAGGTTTTAATCTTGAGGGCTTGTTTGTCAAAATTCTATCTTATAGGATGGAGATTGGTTCTATGAATTCACTGTCACCAAGGAAATTGATGAGGAAATTCTGTCTCCAAATGCAGGTCAATTCCTTCTCTGTCTCTTGGTCTCCAATAGTTATATAGAGTATCAAAGGACTGGGAAACAGGGTCCTCTAGCCATTCTATATATGTGTGGGGTGTGTGTGTGTGTGTGTGTGTGTGTGAACATACATATATATAGATATATAAAATATGTGACTTTAATTTAGTTCTAATTGGTTATAAGGTCAGCCTTTGCTTCTTTAGACCATGTTGTTTTTTCATTGTTATAGAAAATAAATTCTTAAAAAAATAATTTCTCATCATTATGTATTATGATGATGAAACATTTGCTTTTATTTAGAAATGTATAATTTTTTACCTAAAACTTTTGAGGGTGATCATGAAAAAAATGTGAAAGTTAATTTGCAATTACAAAAGCACTAACTTGGACTGAACCTTACATAAAATTCTCTTTTACACCATCTGTTGCTAATGGAACATAAATACACACTAAAAATAAAGATCAGGATAAAAATAAAAATGAGTGACAAACTTTCAATGATGAATCCTTTTAGATAAAATCTCCAAATGGAAAATATCTAGCAAGGGAAGGAATGAAATGGCAAATGGGAGCAGGAAGCCATGTATCCATGCCCAGTGTGCAGTTAAGAAACAAAAATGTTGACCTGAGAGCAATGCTGAGTTCTAGAAGAACTTCCCTTACCAGAATATATCTTCTGTTCTGAGATTTAGGGCCCTTCATTTTTATTTATGGTGCCTGAGTTATTTAGGCCACTATTGTTTTCAACATCTCTTGACATCACTAATGTGAATGCAATTTAAGGTCACTAGGATAAGTCATAATGCTTTGAACTGTAAAAAATATAAAATAGAATAAACTGACAATGATAAAGAGTAAAATGTCCTTTGATAGATTACTCAGGGATGCTAAGATGCCTTCTCTATGCACTGAAATGGAAACCAGTCCAACTGAAATGATTTAAGTGACAGATTGAATCTGATATTAGTGTCAGCCTTGCTGTCTCTGCAAATGGGAATATACTGTATTTGTGTGGTCTTAGCAACAGCCACTTGAAGCAGGGACCTTGACAACATCATTCATCCCAATCTATTTAGGACAAGGAGATGCATAGCCAAGAAAATGTGTCTCTTTGCTTCTTTTACTGCTTTTGTTCCCACTCACACATTCTTTTCTAACCAACCTTCCATCCTGCCCGTATCAAAGCCCACTCACTAGTTTCAGCCTAATTCTTGGCACATCTTACTACTCTTTTATAATTTTCCGCTAGTCCTGAGGGGCTCCTGAGTGTCTCTCCAAACACACTCAGCACTGAAGTGCTCCTGCTATCTTGACTCAACTGCATATTATTATAATTGCCTTATTCCATAGGAACCTCTACTTGGATGTTCCATCATGGCATGGAGATGATCCTAACTTCACAAAGGCTATACCAACAGAATTCCAGCTTGATTACATATTTCTTTTTTTTTTTATCAGAAAATCAGCCTAGCTAGTTCAGGCCTGCTCATCAACAGAAAGATGGATTTTTTTGTTATAGCAATTCATGAAAAGTGTGGAAAACTGTGATATACATAGGAAGATGGAACATGCATATGGATAATATTAGCTGACAATTATGTAGTACTTTAAGATTCATCCTGGTGATGCAGTACTTTAAGATGCATACCTGGTGCAAGGTATCTCAGTGTACAAAAAAAAAAAAAAAAAACTTGCAAAAAAACAAACAAAAAACCCTATAAAAACAAACAAACAAACTTTAGTTTATTTTTTTAGTCAGTGTAGACTAAAGCTTAAAAATGAGCACCAGGGACTCTCGGATATTCCATTTGGCCTTTGCATTTATGGATGTACTCTGGATTTGCATGTAATAGATCCACTGAGGAAATAGCTGCATAACTACCTGCTGGATTATCTTGGTTGCATTCTTTGTTCAGTATTAAACTTTAATAATTTAAAGCTGCACTCTGACTTTTGGGACATCTTGTAGATGCTACCCCATTGGAGCTTCTCACCTGATTTGTAAGAAGATATCACGTGGGTTATTATCTCCATTTGCAGAAAACTTGAATAATTTGTCTCCAGTCCCATTATAGAGTCAGAAGCAAGATTCAAAGCAAGACCTTCCTGAGTCCAAGCCCAGCTCTCTGTTTATTGTATCAGACTATTTCTGAGCACTGGATGAAACCAGACCTCTGTTGGAATACTGAATTTGAAGGATTCCATATGAAGTTCTATTCCATGTGAAGTTTTACAAGAAACTTCAAAAGACACACATACGCCAAGCTTAGGTTTGCTGCTTTCTGTACAAGAGTTGGATCCTTGTATTCTAATACAAACTGGCAGGCTGCTCAGAGCTTGCCTTCTAACTCTAGGCTTTAGTCTCAGAGCCAATCAGAAGAGCCAATCTTGGAGGGTAGCTTGGGCAAAAGTGTTTGCATGCCCTGCCAGGTGGAGACAATACACTGGCCACTTGTAAATGTGCCAGAGCATTGCATGGACAAATCAGGCACCTCTCCATCTTGATTCACTTATGTACAGCTAAGAAGATTTGGGTGTTTTTTTTTTCCTTCATACAATGAAGTTTTTAGATATTGACCTGTTGGCAACAGGAGGAGAGGGTTCTCAGTGAAGGCCCAAGAGTATAGAAATAGTGAGATTTTATTTCAGTCTAGTGTTTTGTTCTTGGAATGGGGACATCAGACTTTAAAAATCCAACCAGAGCATCTGCCTGCATGAAAGCACGGGGTATTCATTTCTTTTTTTAAAATATTCCTTCAGTTACTTTAATTTTTTTCTAATAAATTTATTTATTTTTAATACACAATGCTTTATGAATCATGTTGGGAGAAAAAAAAAATCAGAGCAAAAGGGAAAAACCATGAGAGAGATTTAAAAAAAAAAACTGAAGAAACACATGAATATAGCACTACTGATTTACATTCAGTCTCCTTAATTCTTTTTCTGGATGCAGATAGCATTTTCTATCCAAAGTTTATCAGTATTGCTTTGGATCACTGAATCGAGAAGAACCAAGTACTTCATTACTTGATCACACATTCTTGCTGTTACTGTGTATGATGTATTCCTGGTTCTGCTCATTTAGCTCAGCATCAGTTCATGTAAATCTTTCCAGACCTTTCTAAAATCATCTTGTTCATTTTTATAGAATAATAATATTCCATTATCTTCATGTACCACAACTTATTCAGCCATTCCCCAACTGATGGTCATCTACTCATTTTCCAATTCTTTGCTACCACAAAAAGAGCTGCTATAAACATTTTTGCACATTTTCCCTTATTGATTTTCTTGGGATACAGGAACTGGATATTCATTTCACAGAAAAAGCTCTTGATTTTGGAGATTCATTGGTTATTCAGCACAAACTGTTCACATGATTTAGGGTTAGAAAACCTGGGTTTCTTCCTGTATTTAGAAAGACTTGCTAAATGACTTACCCTTTCAAGTAGAATTACTCTACAATAATAGATGTACATTGTTACATATTCCAGGAGGTAACAACACTTTCCTCCTCGAGTTACATTATATCATTCACTCATTTGTATTAATAATATATCCCATTCATCATCTACCCTTGAAAGCTCCCTGAGGGCTAGAATTATTTTTTTCTTGTTTTTGTTTCCCCAGAGTTTAGGCCAGTCTCTGGCACATAGTAGATGCTAAATAAATGTTTTCTTAAACTACTTAAATGAATTGTTTAATATCAATGTTTGTAGTACACAAAAAATTAACTGTTGACAAGTCACTTAACCATGATTGCCTCATCTCAAAAAAGTTTCTTTTTTTTCTCTTAAAAATGAGTGTATTTAAAAGAAAAAGTCTAGGGGGACTATGTATGAATGTATATGTCAGTATGTGGGTGAGCATAGAATATTGTCAACAGAGCTGGTCTCAGAACAAGATAGTCCTAGATTCAAGTCTAGCATTTTATACACACTGGTATAAACCTGGGCAAATCACTTAATCTCTCAAGCTGTAGACCCCTCTCTAAGCTGGAATGGCAAAGGTGCCAGTAGTATCGGGAAAAGAACAACTTGGAACTCTAAACACTGAAAAAATCACAGGTCTGGGCCAACATATATATATATATATATATATATATATATATATATATAGTTACAGATATATGTACACATGCATGTGTGTGTTTATTCTGTAATATATGTATAAAAACTCTAAATCATAAAGTCCATATAGATAGCTACATATTTACATAAATGCATCACACATGATACATACAAACCTACAAGGTGGTTTGGACACTATTTAATTTTCATAGCTACATACATATGCACATACATACAATATGGTTTTGTAACCAATTTTATTTTTCATAGCTACACACACATACATGCATGCAGGCAAACACATATATAATTTCATTTTGTACATGGATGGACACAAAATAGTTTTGATACCTGGTTCAATTTTTTCATAACTACATTTAATAAGCAATTATGCCTAGGGACTTTCAAAACTAAAAGTGGTCCAAGTCTCTATGGATCTCTAACAGCCTCTTTTACTATTCTAGGCTCAATTCAGAGGGAAAAAGGGAGAAACAGAAGCCATAAGGTTCTTTATGTCTTAATAAATTTCCCTAGTGAAAATGACACTCAATACTAAATCATTTAAACAAGAGTAATTACTACACCTGTGATATTGTATGGGAGCTCCCAGATATGTAAACATCTTCTACCAATACAGGTCAGCACCTTATCTGCAAATTATAGTCATAGAGAGCTGCCTAGAGCACTAGAAGTGAAATGCTCTTCCAAAAGCTATATAACTAGTGGGCATCAGATGCAGGATTTCAACAGATGCTTCTGGCTTTGCACAATGTACATAATCTTTCTCTGTCTCTCTTTATTCCCTAACCCCCTTTCTTCTCTCCTTCCTCCTCCCTTCTTTTCTTCTTCTCTTTCCCTCTCCCTTTTGCCTTCTCTTCCTCCCTCCTTCCCTTCCTTTCTTTCTTCATCTCCTTCCCCTCCTCTCTCTCCCTCCCTCTGGCACTCTCTCTCTCTCTCTCTCTCTCTCTCTCCATATACCATTAAATATATATATATATATATATATACATCTATACACACATATAAAGACATCATATATATGTGTCTAGTATACTATAAACATTATAAAGCAATCTCTGATTTCTACAAATAGGAAAGTCATCAAGCAAATTGGTTTTAACTCTTGGTAGATAGAGGAAAGTCTTCTAAACAAGAATGTTGAAAATCTTGCTGTCTTATTTAGACATTTGGAATACCCTCAATCTCTGTTCATGTTCTGCTAACATCATTGGACCACAAAGTCCTAGTGCATTTGACCCAGTTATCAACTAGACTCATGGTTCTTTCTATGCAATGGAGCTCACAGTTGCTTCACCTCAGTATTTTATGGATCTTTCTTCCATTGATATAGGTGGTGATCACTCTTAGTATTCTAGAGCTACTCTCTAAAAACAAACTTATCATCTTTTGGGCAAAGTGAAGATGTAATTCTCCAAACTTAATTAAGTTATACTTGCAACACTGGCCACAATCCTGCAGTAGGCCTTGACTGAAAGGTTTTTACAAGCTGATAAGACCTACTAGATCTTCCATTCCATTGGCACAGCCCGCAAGAACACAAGGTCATTTCCACGCATTGGGTAAATAGTAGAGGAAGACTTTGGTGGAAATTTAAATAAAAGCCTCCCTCTCACAAAATGTTGGAAGGAAGGCTAACTGAATTCTCTCATAATTATCTCTGAAGCACAATTGTAAGCTAGAACAAGGATTCTTCCCCTTGGGTCCATAACATGATAAACATAAATATTTAGCAACTGAGTCTCAAAAAAAAACCCCAATATACATAAAACACATTTTCAATTTAATCTATATTATTATTTTCTCCATCACTTTCTTAGGTATAGACCATTAACAAAATAATAAGTCAAGTCTTGATTTGCAGCATATCTTGATAAGTATAAATATGCTGAAAATTTAACAATTGGCTTTCAATATATATAAAACACATTTTCAATTTAATCTATAGTATCATTTTCTCTATCATTATCTCCATCACTTACCTAGGTCTAGACCATTAACAAAACAATAAGGCAAGTCTTGATTTGTAGCATTTCTTAATAACAAATATAAATACGCTGAAAATTTAACAATTGGCTTCCAGCACATCACTGGATCCATTAGGAAGGGGGAATTGCCTCTTTATTTTCACTAGCCTCATCATCTCTTTCAATCATGAATGTGGGAAATAGACATTATTCTGGAAAGGGGTCCATGTACTTAACTAGACTGCCAAAGGGATCCATAATTCACGGAAAATTAAGAGCTCTTGAACTAGAACCAAATCATAAAAAATCAGATTTAAAGGAAAAATGTTTGATGTTGCTTTAGGGTCTACTAAAATGTCTGACTTAAATCATACATTTTTAGAGTTGGAGGGGATATTAGACGCCTTCCAGTCCTACCCTCTAATTTTATAGATGAGGAAATTGGGATCCATAAAAATGAAGTGATTTTTTTGCCCAAGGTCAGATATAAATGATACAGAGAAAAACTGTGATTCACATCTAGTTCTTCTGTCTCCAAGCCCATCATTTTTTCTATTGCCATATGCTATGGCACAGATAATAACAGGTGTACATATTGGCCCAAAGGAAACTATGCACATGATTTTCCTAATAACCTAAGTCTGCAGAGAGAAATCAGGTGGGGAAAAGAAACCATTTTTAGACTTGGCAAAATTGGTCATGTGTCCTTGTGCCATTTGAATAATTTTTTCAAGAAAGAAAATGCAATGATTACCCTTTAAATTTTCCTTCTCCCTCCTTCCCGTCCTGGCCCCTTGACTTGCCCATGTAATTTCTGCTCATTGACAGTCATTAGGGATAAGAATAACAAAGTTTATACCTGGTCCCAGGTTTCAGTATTGTCATGTGAGTCTCCGTCCAACCCAGCAGAAGCTGAAAGATTGAGATGGGCCCAGTCTTGAATGGTAAAGTTTTTCCATCTCCTTTTGTATGGGAATATTTGTTCTCTTTTGTTGCAGGGAATCTGGGTCCAAAGAACATTGAGAAGCTGGTCTATTTCTAGAAATGTCACAGAAAAACTGATGTCAGAATAAAAATACTTTTAATCTATGGAAAGAATACAGTGTGTGATCTCAGGGGCTTGTGTTCAAATCCTGAACCTGCTACTTTGTGAATCTTTGACAGGTTCTCTGCTTTTTTGGGTTTCAATCTTTTTGTCTATAATCATGGGAGTTCTGCGCCAGATTCACTCAAAGGCCCTTACTAGTTCTAAATCCTGTGATCTTTTTGTATTGGTAGATTGGTAACCACAGCTCAGGGGACATTTTATAAAATATATTAGATACGAGTGAATATCACAAAGCTGTGAGCCTAGGAGATAAATGAGAGATCTCTGCTAGCCCCAGGAGAGATTCTGAGATGACATAACCCGTACCTGATTCAGAACTTTTAATATACAATTATAGTGTTAAAAAGTTGTCTGGGACACTGAAAAGTTAAATTTCTTGTCCAGTGTTCAAGAGTCAGTACGTGTCCAAAGTAGGACTTAACCCTCATTCTAACAAACTCCAAGGCCATAATTTATTCATGATGACACACTGCTCCTCATCCTCTGCTTAATTTCATAAACATCCCTTCATAAAAATCATTGGAAAAAATATAAGACAACATGAAATTGAGCACATCTCCATGGAACACATATCTAAGTGAATCTCTAACCATGACAACTGTTTGACTATTCTACAATTCTGAATCTCTCTGACATTATGTGGCCCAATGGATCAGCAAACCACAGTCTGAGAATCAAATCTGATTTCCATTCTTAGTCCTTGGGTCATACAAAAAATGAGTAGCAGACTGGGCCCTTGGGGCATAGTTTGCTTATTCCTGATCTAAGAACACACACCTTTCTGTGTGTTCTACTAAAATAATGTGAGAGGTTATCTAAAGTGCTTCATGAAAACCCAGGTAAACCTCAGTTGAGGCATTCTCCTGATCAATCTGTCTAGTTAACTTGTAAAAATGAAATTATTCTGTCATGGTTGCTCTTGATTAAAAAATAAATAAATAACATGCTTTTACTCTTCCTTTTTTCAGATGTTTATTAAACATCCCTTTAATAATACATCCTAGGATTTAAAGCCAAAATCATTGACCATCATTAGTTGACTATTCATTTTCATTTTTTAAAAATTAGAGCATTAACTCTTTTCCATTTCTTTTATACCTTTTTCTATTCTCCCTAAACCTTTTTTAAAGACCATTATCAAATAGACTAGCAATTATATTGGTCTGTTCTTTCAATAAATGCACATAGCAATATACAGCAATCTAGCCCTAAAGCATACATGGATCCTGCTTGACCACTGGTGTTCTAAATGAATTATTGTGCACATAAGTGTTAGCTACACCTAGGGAAAAGGCCTGTTTTGTCAGCATATGGTCATCTGAAGAATGTAAACTCATGTCAAGCATTTGTAGACATATTAGTTTTGCAAATTTTTTATTTTTCAAATAAGCATATCTTTTTTGTGGAAGGACAGATTTCTGAAAATTACTTATATTGAATATAACCAGAAGGGCAAAATCTAGAACCAAGTCTCTTTGGTGTTTTGAAACTGCAACATTAATCAGCCTAGACATGTATAAATAGTAATTGGCCAACCAACAAACATCATCCCCACTCTCTCTTACATTCAATCTCTGCTTGTCTACTGGCAACTTCCCTGCTTCTTATAAGAGGAAAGGCAATAGAACTGAGAGGTTGGGAGAAGGTTTTCTGTAGATAGATGGACTTTTAGTCCAATATTTAAATTTTTAAAAATTAATTAAACTATCTTAAAAAGTGATATTTTAAAAAGCCAGGTAAGTGGATGTGAGAACAGAGAACTCGCCAAGCACAAAATGGAAGATGGAGCAGATTTGTTGGTTTGGTTTTTTTTTCCAAAAAAGTAAGAACAAAGAAAATTTTTTAAATTGTGCATCTCTGCTACTGGCTGGGGAGAGATAAAGCAAAGTGAAATTAGTGTGTATTGGACCATCTTTAGGGAAATGAAAGTCAGGAATCATGAGCACATATTGCAGTAATGTACATGGTGTGAGGGTGAGCAATATTCATATAATAGTCACAATTTCCTCTTAGAAAACATAATTTTCTTAACATTCCAATTACTATGAACCTATTGTCTCACATGGGAAACTGTGTCATTTGAAGGCTTGCTCATTTCAGAAAGAAGAGGCGAGAATTTTGATTTGGAGTCAAAATACAGGATTGAAATAAAGACTGTGCTGTTTGCTAACTATAATTTTGGGGAGATGTTAAATTTCTCTGAGTCTCATTTTCCTCATTTGCAAAATGACAGTCTTGTAGGACATTTCTAAAGTCCCTTCCAATTCTGTCTTTATGATCTTTACTAGATAGTACCTTCTAACCCAAATATTCCTCTCACTCATATATTGTAGAACATCAAATTGTACCCTTAGAAAGTCATACCTCTTCATACTCTTCATTCTTCATTCTCTGCCTTAGATACCAGATATTGAATATTAAAATGAAATCCCATGGAATAATTAACTTTTTCATGTTATCTTTGACATTGTTTGTCCTTCATTTTAAAAAGGACCAATGCTATCATGGATAATATCTTGATTTCTGTAGAATTGGATTTAAGTGAGAACTATACAAACTCATCAGCCTTACTCCTCCTTCCTGAGTTATTGAAGTCCAGTAATGAGATATAGATAAGGACATTTGGAGATTGCCCACAATGCAGTAGATGATCTCAGCATATCCATTGCCTGACCAAACTCTAAGCACTCGATAGTTGCTGCTTACACTGCCTTCCCGGCCATTAGAACAAACTGTTCTCACCCACCCATTCTAATTGGGGAAAATCTTCACATGCATTGGGAAGACATCATCCCAGCTCATGAGGGATTTGAAGCTTATTGGTTACCTTCAACTTGGTTTAGCCCATCTGCCAAATGGTCTTACCAGGCTGTGGTCACTGAGCATACTATAGCTTTTTAGAGTCACAGGTGAATGAAATATGGACACAAAGAGCAGATTAACTGCCCTGAAAAGGGCTTGGAAAACCACCATCCCAAAGGTTCTGGTCCTCTCTGATCACTCCGTATAAACTGACCATAGATCACAGATATAGAGATGCATGAGACCTAGTCCAACATTTCAGAGAAGAAGAAATAAGGCTCAGATATTCAAAGTCACATTGATCCAGATTGTACATCTGGAATTTGAACTCAGTTCCCTTGACTCTTAATTTGAGATGAGTTAGGCTGTTGGATTATTTTCTTCACAATAGAAAGCAAACTTTGAATGACTGGAGATGAGAGTCAGTGAAGAAACAAAAGAAGTATTACTTTGAATAAAAGAAAAAGTTGGTAAAAGGAAGAAAATACATAGATACCAGGAATGGGATTGTCACAGGACAAACACATTATAATTTGTACTGAGGGATAAACCTATTCAAAGATGATTTTGGCTAATAGCTATTATAATAACATATATTTTGCTTTAATTTTTGCAAAGTCAAAATTATTTCATTTTATCATTACAATAACCCTGAGGAACAGGTGCTATTATTAACCTCATTTTACAGATGAGGAAACTAAGGCAGACAGAAGTTATATGACTTGCTCATAGTTACATTGCCCATAAATCTGAGGTAAAATTTGTACTCAGGTCTCTGAGACTATGACACCTATATGCCTCATAGTATGGGCAGTCTGAGATAAGAACTTTAATGCATAGATTCTCCTAGTTACTTCTTCTGTGGAGTTTATATTTTTAATCACTAGAAAGAATTTAAAATAATGAAAATCTAGTTTGATTACACTCTTAGTCAATGGCTTAAACACCCACATACTCATTCGTCTTCCTTGTAAATCAAAATGTACTTAAAATTTTAAAAGTTTTAAAAAGTACATGTTATATAACAGTATTGGGTATTTGCCATTTCCTTTCCTACCATTTGGATTTTTTTTTAAATGCCAGATTGTTATTAAGTGCATTTTAAAATACATGCATATAGCTAAGAAGGAAAAATTCAAGTTAGCCAAACCTGCCAAAAAACTTAAACAGTGAAACCCAGCTTTCAAACCATCCTGACTGGGTCCACTACAAATGTTACATAATCTCAATTCGGGTCTCTACATCTCCTTAAAAGCTTTCACTATGTCATACACCTGAGCAGCTTTTTACAAACCTTTTCATCTCTCTTCAAACCTCCTATATCTCTTTCTTGCCCTCCACCCTCTCAGCACAGAATCTTGTTTCATATTTCACTGAAAAAAATGAGACTATTAGCCAAGAGCTTCCATTTCCTTTCTAATCATCTCTATTACTTAGATGCCTGCTGATGCTTCTTCCTCCTGCACCACTGCTTCCTAAGCAAGCCTGTATATTCACAAATGATTCCATTCCATCCCATCTTCTCTAGAAAATTACCTATCATTGCCTATCATCCCCACTCTCTCATTTACATTCAATCTCTGCTTGTCTACTGGCAGCTTCCCTGCTTCTTACAAATATGTCCTTGTCTCTTCCAACCTTAAAAAACTCTTACTTGATCCCCTCTGTCATTCTATATGTTTCCTGTTTTTCATGACTGAATTGCCTGAGAAGACCATCTATGATTCATGCTGCTACTTCTTTTCCTCTCCATTTGTTCTGATCTATAGTTTGTCAATGGTTCCAGAGGAGACCCTGCACAGCCTTCCCTCATTTAAATCCAATTCACTTGCATGTCGAGTTATCACCAACCTGATATCATGGTCCTCTTTGAGAATGAAAGACAATAACATTGATACACTCTCCATTCCTTTCCCCCAAACTCAGCCTTTCCTCCTGGATAAACCTGACACTTGATTTCTCTATTTGTGTCTCTGGGTTACTGAGCATCACTGGGGAAAATCGAGCTGATTTCACTCATACAAATGAATAGCATAAAGCCTCACAGTATGATGGACTCACAGAATTTGAAAGTTGGAAGAGACTTCCTACCTCAGTTAGGTCCTTGTTGCCCCTCGATAAACTTCCTACTTCAAACTTCATCTTCCATTTTGTGCTTGGAGTGTTCTCTGTTCTCATATCCACTTACCTGGCTTTTTAAATATCACTTTTTAAGATAGTTTAATTAATTTTTTAAAATTTAAATATTGGACTAAAAGTCCATCTATTTACAGAAAACCTTTTCCCAACCTCTCAGTTCTATTGCCTTTTCTCTTTTAATTAATATTTATCCTATAAATAGCCTGTTTGTGTATATCTGTTCATCATTTCTATCATTGAACTGTGAGCTCTTTAAGGGCAGATTCTGCTTTTTTTGTATCCCCAGTTCTTAGCACAATACCTGACACTTATAAAGTACTTAATTGATTGACCATCCTTCCTACTTTTCCTGGTAAGAATTCCCTGAATTTTCTTCTTCTTTTTCTTCTAACCTTCTACATTTTACATACACAAATATCATTCCCCCACCTCCCTAGCACACATACATTTCTATATGGTCTAACCTATTCACTGAGAAAACTGAGACCATCTGATCTCCTCCTTACAAGCTCCTTAAACTTTCTTCCTCCACTCCTAATTTCTCAGTTGTAGCATGAAATCATCTAGTTGCTACATGGATAGAGTAATGGGTCTAAAGCAAAGATCTAAATTCAAACCTGACCTTAGATACATACTAGCTCCTTACACAGTTTCCTTTTTTTATCCTTTCATTTCCCTATCCATTCTTCACATCACTGCCAGAATAGTTGTCCTCGCCCATTGGTCTAGTACAGGTCCTCTGCTTAAACATATTCAATGACATTCTAGGGTCTCTTGAATAATAGTCAAACTCCTTCTGCAGTAATGTAAGGTGCTTCATGATTTGGCAATATTCTACTTTCTCAGGTTTATCTTATATTCATTCCCTTCACAGAGTCTATATTTTCAACAAACTGAATTATTCTGAATTTTCTGATCATTTCCAAACATCTCGTATTTCCATGTCCTTCCTTATATCCACCCTGTCAATGACCACCCTTCCTCTCTTCTCCTGGTAAATTCCATCCTCCAAAGTCCTACCCAGATGTCACTTCTTTGAGGAAGACATTCTCAATCCTACCATGTTGATAATTACCTTCCCCTTTCAGGAAATATTAATTTTGTCATTTCCCCAAGTCTCTCTGACTCATAAAGCTCCTTTACATTTATAATATCATTTGACTTCACATTATAAAATACTGTATGTCCCATAAATATTATTTCCACATCAGAGATGAGGCAAGAGTCTCAGAGAGATGATATGACCTTTTCAAACTACATAGCCAATGAATGACTGGAACCCAAGTTTTCAATTCCAAATCAGGTGCTTCTCTCACTGAATGTAGGCAGCTTGATGGCATAGTGGATAATAAGGAAGACCCAAGTTCAAATCCAGCCTTAAACATTCACTAGTTGTGTGACCCTGGGCAAGTTATTTTTGTTCATCTCAGTTTCCTCAGCTGCAAAATGGCAATAAGATAAGTGCAAAATAGGACTTACTTTAAAGGATTGTGATTAGGATCAAATAAAATAATATTTGGAAAATGTTTAGCTGTGCCCAGCATATAATAGATTGCACATTCTTATGCTTTTTCCCTTTCCCTTCCCTTTGGAACTGGCTCCACTGAAGACCACCACAGAAGACTATCACTGTTATTATGTATTTAAGCTATGTAGGTAGGTCCCTGTTATGTGTCTCACTAATTACTGTGTGATCTGTTTGTTTTCTTATATAGCAAATAAAGGATTTGGATCAGATGGTCCCTAAGATCCCTTCCATCTGTAAAATTCTATGGCTGTCTAAAATGTTCTACAACAGTGTAAGGTTTCTTGCAGGCTACATATTAACTTAGAAAACCATGTGTGTCTATGTATTTCTTTTTTTATTACTATATCAATACATTAAAATCTGATAGATCCTTCATTTCCATCTGGTTCAGGCCGCCCTCAGGAGCATTGTGGGTTTCTTATGGCCCGTGGGCCACGTGTCTGATACCTCTGGCAAACTTTCTTTCCCCAGAGTATGCTGTTGCTTGCAAGCTTTTTAAACACAAGGACCACAACTGACCAAAGCTATGGCACAAAGCCAGGCATCTTGGAGTACTCAGCCAACAGTTGTGGAAGAATCTTTGGTTTCCATCTCCAGTCAACATTCATACCACATTGCGTTTAATACTCAAGAACTACTCGGCTCTGGGATCAGGCCAGTGCTTGCATTGTAACCCTTTTCACATGTAATTTTGCATATTAAAGAATAAAACAGTGACTCAGCCCTAATTGAAGTAATTCAGTAACTACCTTTAAGCTTTGCTCTGTCAGCCTGGTTTCTATGGTGGGAAGGATATAGAAATGAAATTCTAATTAAGCATCCCTACCTGGTAGGTGGAGAGTGCTGGTACTGTTCAAAGAACTAAAAATGTATTCCATAAAATAATCAGGGGAGGGCAAGCTTCTTTGGCCCAGACAGACCCCTTGAAGGGACAAAGAAATGATCATAGCAGCCAGACGAGGAAGTGTGTTTTCATCAGCCCCATTGTTGCTTATTATTCCAGATTTCTGTTGTAGAATTTTGGTCTCCATACACTGAAATCAAGATACATGTTGGAAGAACATTTTTAATTTTTATTCAGCATTCGAGCTAAACATTGGTAGGCTAGAGAAGGCCAGAGACACCTTTGGACCATTTGAGCAATTATTTTTTTTCTAAATTGTCATTAATATTTCAATGCTTTGTCTTGAAACTTTCTTCTCCTTTGATTTTCTTGGCTTGGCCTTTAAGGTCCTTCACAACCTGGCTCCAACCTACTTTTGGAGCCATTGTTCCCAATGGGCATTCAATAATTTAGCCAAATGGATCTGTTTGCCCATTCCACCTACTCTCCTCTTGCCTCTATATCAACACTTGTTTTATTTATGTACATACATACATATATATATATATACCTGTGTTCTCCCTGAAAGAGCTTTTTGTAAGCTTCCTGAGGGCAGGAACTGTTTCATTTTAGTTTTTATAGCCACGATTCCTCACACATTATAGGCAAGTAGTAACTGCTTGTGGATGGATGACTGATTGGTTTATTAGTTCTCATATCTAACACTTCCTTGGTTATTCTATTTCTCTGCTTGCCCACTTTCTGTGTTTTTTGTTGATGTCCCTCTTTCTTAACTCTCCTCCATCAAAGGCATCAATAAAAACTTGGGCCCTGGCTCTATAATTTTTATTTTTACATTCTCTTTTTTGAGGAAAACTGAAGGGTCATCTATATTCTCATAAACGTAATTATTACCTATTTTAGTCTATATTTAATATCTATTTAAAACAATTTGACAAATATTTTCCATTATGTGTAGAATAAAATGATAATGATACTCAAATTTCTATATGATGTCCTAAAAGTATTAGTACAGTTTTGTTTTCAACTGCATTAAGAGTTTTGGATCACACTTTATTTCTAATCCCTTCCAGAGTTCCAGCCCATATTTACAGAAGCCTAAACATCTCCTTTTAAAAATATCTATATGTTACTTTAATTTCAGAAACTAAAGCTATGCCTTTTATTCATACTCCCAAATCAAACTTTTGCCAACTCTCTCTATAGAGATTTTTTATTTACTTACCTGTAAATAAGTTGTATCCCTTGCTTACGCTCAACAAAAAAAAGCTTAAACTTTTAGTTCTAATTAGCTAACCTTGTTGATATCAGCAATGTCTTCATCAATGTGTCAATAACAACTTTATACACTTCATTTAGAAACAGAAATCAAATCTGATCATAGTTATTTGAAATTAATTTTTTTTTGCTGAGGCAATTGGGGTTAAGTGACTTTGCCCAGGGTCACAAGCTGGGAAGTATTAATTGTCTGAGGCTGGATTTGAACTCAGGTCCTCCTGACTTCAGGGCTGGTGCTCTACTCACTATGCCATTTAGCTGGCCCTGAGATTAAATTCTTTAACCTCCTTCCAAGTGCTTTTCCCTGCATCTGGGAGAGTGATACTTTCCAAGTTCTCTTCAATGTTCATCTACCTTCTTGATGGTTCTGATGATCTGGGGAAGGATTCTTCTAATGTAAAAAGTATCTGAGACTATAACTTAAGTAATTTGTCTCAGGGGAGGGAGTTTCCTTATTGAAATTTCCCCACAGTGATGAAATCACAGATCCAGTTCCCCCAAAAGGGAAGAATCTTAAATGCAACAACTGCTTCTATCTGAGTGAATGAATGGTGAGAATAAAATTATTCATACTACCTACCTCACATAATCATTGTGAAAATAAGTGTTTTATAAAAGGCAATTCAATATACAAATGTAGATTATTATGTATCCATAAAATGACAAGAGAACTAGCAAAAGACAACCATCACATTAAGTGGGACATATGTGGAAGATTTATAGGAGGACATAGAGAGACAGATAGATCAATTAATCTATCCATCTATATGTCTCTATGTATATGTATATCTATAGATAGATAGATAGATAGATAGATAGACAGACAGACAGACAGACAGATAGATAGATAGATAGATAGATAGATAGATAGATAGATAGATAGATGGATGGATGGATGGATAGAAATATATGATAAACCACAAATAAGTTGTGGCTGATCCTATTGGGCAGAATGTGCCCCTTTGCACTCATTCAATATCAGATACCACCAAAATACTAAAGTATATAAAGTTGGATGAAGAGTACAGAGATTCAACAGTGAAATATAGCAGAAGAGGGAAAGAAGAAGAAGGTGAGTGAGCTTTATCTGAGCATGAATGGGAATAGGTATAAAATAAGGAATATGAGGGAGCCAGCTAAATTCTCAACATGGATTTACATCTTAGAAATCAGGAACTCATTTCATTGTTTTACTGATTGTTTAAACTTCAGACATTGATAGAGAAAATATTAATGACAGATTAAATTTAAAAGTTCTGGTGCACTTTTTTTTGAGATCTAGTTATCAAACATTTACCAGTTTGCCTCAAGGCAAAATGCTCTATCCAGCTGCAGAATGATTTACAGAAGATATCCCTGGGGAATACCATCATGGGAATAAAAAGACATTGGAAATGAAGCTGAGCTGCTTTGCTTGCTTTCAAAGTAACCGAAAGCTCTGTCCAGTGATTCTACAGGAACACTCTCCTTCCTGGTTGCTTTTCTTTACCTACAGTGATTCCACAGCTTCATTATTATATGTTTTGGAACCTTATCAGCATTGAGATATCCCAGGAAGTCTCTCTCCCATTAGATTGTAAGCTCCTTCAGGGAAGGGATTGTCTTTTGCCTCTTTTTGTCTTCCTGGCACTTTAGAAGAGTGCCTGGCACATAGTAGGTGCTTAATAAATATTTATTGAATTGAATTGTCTTTTCTATCCCTACTCCTTAGCACTTATTTTGTGCCTGACAAACTGAGAGTCTTATCTGGAGGGAACTAAAAGGTTAAGTGACTTATTCAGGACCAGCATATGGTAGAGACCGAGCTCAACTCCAGATCTTCCTAACATTGAGGCCAGATACTGATGCCCTAGACTCCTGCTTCCCAGTGTTTTGGCATCATCTTTAATAATACTAATAATAACAACAATAATAAAGTGTTTTGTCATCACCTTTAATGATACTACTAATAATAAAGTATTTTGTCATTACCTTTAATAATACTAGTTAATAGTAACAATAATAACTGGGTGATTTTCTTCCCATTTTATCATGTGAATACTGCAATGAGTGTCGGGGTGATATCATTCACATGAGGGACTTTAAAACTGGCTTCAGGTCTCATCTCTGAACTTACTAGTTGGGTGACCTCATCTGTACAATGAGAGAGTGGGATTTGACTTCTCAAGTTCACTTTCCTCCAAATCTATGATCCTATGATCTTCGGTGGGTTCTGAACATGGATACTTTCTTCTCACATCCCACACATGCTCTTAAGGGCACAACAAAAATCTAGAAATTCGGAGTAATTGTATATAGAACCAATTTAGGGGTATTGGGTTCCCAGTTTGCATATAAAGTGTGTCACAAGACAGATCTCCAGCAGGGGATAGGAAGCCTGAGATTCCAGGGGTTAATCTGAGCCAATCCTCTGTTTGTACATTTTCTACATGATGGCATCTGTGTATAGTGTTCCCTCTTCTTGATGTAGCAAGGAGAATTCTTTAGAGAAGGATGTTCATTCTTATAATCCCAAACTGAGACAATTGATATGATTTTTCCTATTGAAAGGGTTAAAACTTTGTGGTTGTGATTTCCCTTCTCTTTGGTAAATGGTGCTCTCCTACCCTTTTCTCTCATTCCTTTTATTTTTCATTTTGCAATTAACCCAGGAACTTCTATCTAGATACTGAGAACAAATGAGCTGCATTTGTAGCAAGTTGGAAACTGTTTTCCCTGTATTTGCTTAGGGCCTCTAAATGGTTGCTGAGATACAGTTGGAGCTTTTGGAGACCAGCTCTGGCACTCAGATTCAAATCCAACCATACTTGCCAGTGAATAATTTATGATGGAAAGCAGCCTGTACCAACCTCCCCCCCCCCTAACTGTGATGGAAGGCAGCTGCCTCAGACTTTTGGAAGATCACCCTTATGTACAGATAACAAGCCCTTCCCTAACTACCCACAGGCAGTCAGAAAGCAAAGGAGAGGTTAATTTGATGTGGAGTGGGTGGGAGAGGCTCTGGAACTGGGATGGCACACTGCCTATTAAAGAAGAATGCAGGGGACGTAAAGTACCTAACTGCAGAACTGAGCAAAGACGGGGCACTAATGAGGGGCTACAGAGTGATGCTGGTTTGTTCTGATTGTTCCAAAGCACCAATCTTTTTGCAACCTGCTCCATTCCTGGAGATAATGAGTGATAGTGCTGGAGGAAGGGGGAGCTGCAGCTGTTTCTTGTTTTTCTTCACTTAGAAGGTGAAGTACACTGACAGATATCCTGTGCTTTCAAGCTTCCCTCCCACAAACGTGATATGGCAGTACCGGCTCTGAATCTGAGTTTTATGGACATGAAGGAGCCAGGAAAGGATCCTTTGGAGTAAACATTCTCCTACTTGGTCTCTCCTTTCGCCAATCCATCCCACATATAGCTGCCAGGTTATGGGATCATAGATTGGGAGCTGTAGGGGGATCGGAATCCAGATAGTCTAAATCACTCATGACATAGAGGAGAAAAAGGCATTTAAATGAATTTGATCAATAACTCAAAGGCGGGGGGGGGCACAGCTAAAAAGCAGTGGGCTTACAATCAGAATGACTCATATTCCTGAGTTCAAATTTTACCTCAAAGATTTACAAGCTATATGACCCTGGGCAAGTCACTTAATCCAGTTTGCCTCAGTTTCCTCATCTGTAAAATGAGCTGGAAAAAGAAATGGCAAACCAATCCAGCATCTTTGCCAGGAAAACCCCAAATGAGGTCATGGAGAGTTGGACATCCTGACTAAGTTAATTAAGCTTAAAACCACACTAAGACTTTTGAGATACCTTGAATAGATATTCTTGAAAATGAAGAATAAACACTTGACCAAGATGAACTTGTGGTGTGGTAGAATGATTCATAGTGCTAGAGTCAGAGAACCTGAGTTTAAATCCTGTCTCTGAAACTTACTGTCTAGGTGATCTTGGATAAGTGTCTTAATGTCTGTAAAATGAAGGATCTCTAAATCTCTTTCTGGCATGAATCCTGAGACTGTTCCTCAGTGGTTCACTCAGACCCTCCCCATTTGGGATTTTCTTACCTGGCTTCTGGACGTGTTAAAGTGCTGCCTCACGGAAGCCAAGATGTCTTCTGTCTCATTCTGAGAAAATGAGTAGCAGTCCTCATCCTGCCTCAAACTAAGTAAACTGTGCAGGTAAAACTGATAGTCATTACTGCTCAGATTGAGTTTTGAAGCACAGATCTCATCCTGATGAATTATGTAATACAGAAGGAGAAGGGAAATTCTTTGAAAAACTTCTTCACTCAGATGATCTTCAAAATCTCCTCCGGCTATTAGTAACAGGGCATCTGGTTCCAAACACTGTAGGTTAAAAAGGAAAGAGAGGAAAACAGCCACACATGTCTACACATTCATTATTCCTTAATGCCTTGCAAGTGCCCACAGAATGCCAGCTACAGGACTGCCTGGGATCTTAGATTTTGCAAAGGCAACACAGGAAGGCAAGAAGCCTAAAAGGAGCAAACCAGGGGCCAGAAACCAAACTCAAAAATTCTCTGTGACTTAGTGTTTGGGTTTGGATTATCTTGGTTTTTTAACACTTGCATAAGCAGGATGTGATGCTTGAGACTGAATTAAGGGGTAGTATGAGATGGAAAGTCTCACCCCTACCACTCCCTTTGATTTCTGCATAAGGGACGGAGGAAGGAGAAGGAGATAGGGAGAAAAAGAAGGAAAAGAGAAGAAAAGAAAGAGAAAAAGAGAGAGAGAGAGAGAGAGAGAGAGAGAGAAACCGACCATAGCATAATGGATATAGAGTTGGCCAACATATACTGTCTATATCTCTGGGCAAGATATTGAGCCTTTGCTCAAACTTGGAGGGTCACAAAACTTCCACTTTTATCAGGGAGCCAGATTAAAATATCATTGAAAAGCGTTTAACAAAAATAAATGAAAATACAATACAACATAGATAATGTTTATCTGTGATTTTCTAAGCCAATATGTGACTAGCAAGAATCCAGTTATACTTAAGTTTGACATCACTGCTATAGGAAAGTCTTTGAAGTTTTTGAGAGTATTATAAGTTTTAGAGGAGGTACTGACCCAAGGGAATTTCCTTACCTCAAATCAATGAAATCACAGACCTAGGACCTATCCACATATATTTATATAAGGATATATAACCACAACTATATCAGTGTTACTAATATACCTTGTCTTCTCCTTATCTTACAGCATAATGTGATTTTTTTTATTTCACTATTTCATAGGTCAAAGATTACCCTTTAACAGGTCTTTCCTGATAAGACAGAAGATCATCTCTCTCAGCTAGAGAGGAATTCTCTTGATGCAGGACATACGATCTCTTCTCCCAGAAATGAAGTAGATGCCCCTTTACTTGCATCAGAGCAGAATAGTTTGCTTTCTTAATTCTTAAAGGGGATTGTCTCACAATAAGGATAATATAACAGCCTGTCTTTAATGCCATTCTCCTCTAGTGACAGCTTGTAGGGCTTTGATTTCAAGTCTGCTATGCAGCCTACTCAGGGAACAACTGTAACACATGATATGAGTCAGGCAGAAACCACTGTCATCCATATCCAAAACAAAGTATTAGATGCATTCTTTACAAAGCCAGGGTGACTCCACAATTATTCAAGAATTAGCCTCCAACCATAGGAGAAGTCAGTGGATTATAGTGGAATTATAAACTTAACTAAACAACTCAAAACAAAAGCTCATGAGCCCCCATCAATGTGTTTGATTTTACTAGTCAGTCAGAAGACACCATTCAAAATAAAAGCATCTAATAAAATAACACAGAAGGAAAAATAGCAATAGATCACATCTCCATAAATTTAGGGCACTCTTTTCTATTAAAAAAAAAACTTTCAGTGAGACAAATGAACACATATAGTGATTATATGGGGAGGGTTATACATGTAAAGAACAGGTATGGCCATGATCCACGTATGAAGGGACAGCTTGAGCTTTCTGTACAGTAGGATTGTCAATATACTGAACCTGTCCTATACTAGTCTCATGTCAGACAGATTTTAGGATCTTTGCTAAATGCTACTCTGAGATTTGTGTTTACTTCTCAATGTCTCTGCCTTCTACTTTCTGGTTTCAGCTGGATTCTTCAATTAAGATTTTATCTACTCTCCATAAAAGGAATTGAATACACATACTTTTCACTTACATCCTAGATGCTTGAGATTTAGCTTGTTTTATTTTATGAGAGATAACTATCAGATTAGGGGAATGGTCTTTAGTTATTTTCTCTTCTTAGAGGGAAAAAAGTATCAATTTTCAGTCCTAGCTTTTCTTTATTTAGTTTTTCTCCAGAAGCAGAGACTTCTCCAAGGACCAATTTCATTCATAATACAGATTAGGCAGAAATTAAGTACAGCTGGCATGCCTAACTAATTTCTACCCCTGCCCCCAGAAAAATTTCATCCTATTGTGTCTATAGTTGAATACAGTGTGTTGATTCAGACAATAATCTGATTTAGAGTTAGGAATTCTTTCTAAATCTCACTTAACCTTTTTTGGGAATCCTGTAACCTTATATTCCATTTGGGAGTTAACAAAAAGAGGTCTTTCAAGGAATCAAGAAAGCTTCTCAGACCCCAGAATTTTTTCCCCAACAACCTTTGGTCTCTATGCTAGTCTAAGGAAGAAAAGTGAAACCAGGAAAAGCTGCACTGAGACAGCATTCACTATCTCAATTCTATCTTCCAAATTCCTGTTTTTATTATGTGCATGTGGCTGGCAGGGAACTCCCTGGTCTTTAAATTCCCAACTTTAAAATAGTTGTTACTTTTTCTTTGTTAGTTGATTGCTTCATTATGAGGAAGGGAAGGAAGGAATAAGGTTTAACTTTTGTAGTAAAACAAATAAACTGGATCTGAATTTTTCACTTGCTAAGAAAAGAAAGATGGCTGATTTTTTTTTTCCCAGGGAACAGAAGCTGGGACAAAACTAGAGCAAGGGATAGGGAAAGTAGACAGCCATCTAGCATACAATATTCAAAAGGGATAAAGAAAGATGCTTTTTTGTATATCTTTTTACAAGAGCTCGTGTTTTGAAATTTCTATTTTCCATGACATTTTTTTCATAACATGTCAAATTATAACTACTATAGGAAAGGTTTAAAGACTCCTGTATACAGTAATGCTCACAGTTTCTAATTTTCAAATCTTGATTGGAAAACACAAGTACTTAGCAATGGTACTAGTAGTAGGTGAATTAATAGAGCCGCCATTTAATGCAATTCCTCACTAGATTGCTGATCACAGAATAAGCTATTAGAGATTTCAGAATGGGGGAAGGCAGAATTTTTGGTATAACCCTGCCAATATCTTGGATGTTGAAATGTTGAACAATGATCCTGAAATCCATGCAAGCTTCTAGAAGCAAAGCTTTCTTGGATACTGATTAAAGTTCTAGAAAGACTCTTGCTTTTACCAAGCTAAATGGAAGATTAATACATTGGTAGAATTTGTCTAGCATCTTTATCCCCCTGCTTAATCTGAATTTGACTGATTCAATCATCGATTAATTCAGGTTTGCTTGATTGTTTTTTCTTATGATGGGTGAAAGACCCAAGGATAAGGAAAAAATGTGAAATCTTTGTTACTCCATTAGTTCATTGAGAGTTGCTTCACCCACAAAGTATTAAAGATTTAATTTGTAGCAGGTTTTAAAGACAATAATTCCACATGTTGCCAAATGTGGGGTGTGATGAACTGTGCTCATATATATACTGATTGACAACAATACCAATGCCACCCCTTTTTTAACTGCTACTGTCTAATTTCCTTATTCTCATCCTGGGTTTTAAAGCTATCAAAGAGCATATTTCAGTGTATTCTCATAAATTAGTAGTAGCACATAATCTCTCACCAATTCATTAAATATAGATTAATCATTTTATAAACCCCATCTTACAAATAAACCAGAGAAACCTCTTTTTCCATAAGCCTTTCATCTCTCTACTCAACTGGTCTCATAACCTTAAGCAAACATGAGTGTTATGGGCTTTATAAGGTACTAATAGATTAATGGACAATACAAACACACTTAAATATTTCAACAGTGTGTCAGTTGTGGGAAAAGTCACAGCCAACATCAACCCCAACTGGAAGCTACAACTTTTGAAGTCCAAGGATTTAATTCCCTTAGGATGACATTTAATGTTTCTTCTCAAGATGTCTTCTCCACAGATTAAGAGCAATATTCATTTTTTTGAAAATGTCTCCAGAATTTTTCTCCTTAATAGTTAACTCATTCATGGTCTCAGGAAATTTCTTCTCAACCTTTCTCTCTGGATCTCATTCAATCTTTCTCAACCATGACAATTAAATCTTTCCAAGGTCCTATTCCCGAACTCCTAAAGTTTTCTTTATGAGTTCTCTCTATAAGAGAGGCTATTTAAACTAAAGATACCTAAAAGTTTGGAACATTTAAAACTGAATAGTAAAGTCCCTATCACCTATTCAATAAGACTACTTGTTCCTATTAAATTCTTAGCTACGTTGGAACGTTTCCCTTTCTTATAACTGATGATATTCTAAATGTGATTCTTTCATCCAACAACCAATGAGTTGATCTTCCGAATATTGCACATTTCCCTCTATATTTGATTCCTTCAATCCATTATCCTATTACCTTTCATATTTGCCAAACTCCTATCATCTTATTTTTTCAGTCTTGAAAGTATTCTGAAGGAATTTATACAACCATACTTGCTGAGTCCACTGCAAATTGATGTCATTTGTTTTATAAGACCTCTCACCATTCTGCAACAATCCTTTTATTCTTCCTTAAATGACAATTTCATATTCATCTATTTTGTTTCACATTCCTGTCTAACCTGCTTAATACCATCTTATACCATCTCCCCTTTTGACCCTCCCAACAGTGGGCCTGCTCTTATAACTTACTGAGAAATTTTCCATCCCATTTCTCAAAACTCTTCACTGTTATCTCCTATTTTCATATCCTTTGTTCCATTTCCTGACAAAAAGACAGTCCTTCTCCATCTCCAAGAACAATCTCTATATTTTTGTCCTTGACTTTCATGTATTCTTGTTTCCCTGGGGAAACAAGGATTTTCCCAATCCTTTCTAATCTTTAATCTCTTCTTATTCTTTCTTGTTGCCTACAAAGAAACCCATCTCCCCATGCTTCAAAACAACTTTGATTTTCCTCTCCCCTTAAACTATCATTTTGTAATTTTACATTCATTCATTTAAAAAGCTATCAATAGTCATTGCTTTGACTTTTTATGCTTTCCACACGCCTTAACAACCTGAAATCAGGTTTCGGATCCCACCATACAAATGAAACTATTTTTCCACATCTACTAGTGATCTATTAATTGCTAAATTCAATGATCTTTTCTTAATCTACATATATTTCACACTATTCTCCTCCATTCCATGTATGATCCAGCCAAACATATTCTTCAATGGCATAATTTTATCTATGTATTTGCATAATGTCCTGAATTAAAAACATCCTTAGAATCTCTGACATATATCAAAACTTAATTCATGTTTCACCTTCTATAGGAAGTATTTCTACTAACCCTTCCTCTTCTCCCCACCTCATAGCTGAAAACTTTCTTCACAAGTTAAGACACAAGTTTCTTACCTGTTTATGTGTCAAATCCCTACAGTAGAATGTAAGAGAAAAAAACTTAAGGAAAGAATTATTTTTTCACTTTGATTTTGTTCCCCTAGCATTTAGTAAACTAAGCTTGTTGAATTAGAATGATTAACATAATCTTGCAGGAACTCAGTGAAATTCATATTCACATTCTTGATATCAACATCATCATTACCAACAAATATTCACTAAACACTTACTAAGTGCTGGATACTGTACCAAGATATGAATGAAACTAGAAAATATAGCAAAGTTACTGATAAATAGAGAGTGCAGATTTTCCTTGAAAAGTTAAATAAAGAACTTGACGAAACTGGTTTCATTTTATACTGAAAGACAATTTAGAAACATTATTTAATGGAACACAGTCCTCTGCTTTAAGGGTACATAATGATCATAAGCAAAAATGATTTTCCAAACTAGGTGACTTCAGTGAAAAGAGAGACACAGAAAAGAATAGGATAATACATCTTGGAAATGATGACTCAAGACTAAGAAAATGTAATATACAAAAGCCTGGATTTCTCAGAATCATCTTGATCATATATCACGAGGAACTTCTTCAAGGAAGAGAGTCCAAAGGCATTGAACACAGAGAACACAATTTCACAGATGCAAAAAAAAAAAATAATCTGTTACGGAATATATCTTAAACTAGGGATTCTTGACATTTTTGGCAGCATCTAGGGAAACCAGTGGAGGCCTTCTCAGAACAATATTTTAAATGCATAAAAGTGAATACATAGAATTGCAAAGGAAATCCATCATACTGAAATGTAATAATCAATTTTTAAAGATTTAAAAAAAAACCCAAGATTCGGAGCCTCTATATTAAATGAATATATATTAGTAGCTACATTTCAGAATCAGCTTTCGGCATTTTCAGGTCACTACCTAATAATAAGAAAGAATAAAGATATGAGAACATTTCATACAATTACAGCGTTAGAAGAGTATTTCTGCTGTGACACTTCTTGCCATACATAAATAATCTATGACTTGACTCAAAAAAATGGGACATAGATAAGAATAAGTATTCGATCTTATTGTCATCAGTTTTTAGATAAATTTAAAAATCAGGTTGCAAAACATTTGCACAATAAGGACTAAAGGACCTAGAAACCTCCTTAGTGAGCAGACATCCAATCTTCTTACCAATTGGAAAGAAAAGGTAGGCAAAAACTAATTTAAAGTGCAAAGTCATTTGCAATACAGATGGAAAAAGATGTTGGGAAATTAAAATAATTCTCAAATATTTCTATGTGATGACCTTCAAACATTAAAAAACAGGGGAGTGGAGAAAAAAAAATCTGCAGAATATCCATCAACAATCCAAAATAGACTAAATGATTTCAAGAATATTTGCAAATAGAGACAAAATGAAATAGATCTGTCTACATCTCTATAGAAATCTATTTTCATATATGAGAAATAAGAATAATAAAGCATGCAAGGTTTGAAAATTATTTACCGGCATTATCTCATTTTGTCCTCATTGAAATTGCCTGAAATAAGTACTGGCACTATCTTTATATTTACTTTAGATATTTGGAAATTGAAGATCAGAATTGTGTGATCCTGTATAAGTCATTTGTCCAACACCATATTCATACAACTAGTTTCAGAGATAGAATTTAAATAGATCTTTGTTCATTCTGAATACAACACTCTTGCCACAGAATCATAATAGGAAAAGATAAACACATAAGGAGTGTTCATATGATTTATTGACACAAGTAACTTACAGGAGAAGAAACTTCCTCTACCAGTCCAGATGAGTAACTCCTCTGTAGTCTTCTTAGTTGTCCAGAGAAGTTAAATGACTGTCCAAGACTGGTTCTTTAGATATCATGAGATGGCACTTCTCATATGATGGTAGAACCACCATTTTGGGACTTAATTTCTGATGTGTTGTATCATTAAGTGGAAATGACACTTAAGGTGATAAGGTTGAAAGGAGTATCTAGACAGTACAAATATACATTGAAGAATGCAAAGATCCTAGATAATATTGCCAATAAAATGGTGACTAAAAAGACATCAGCCACTGTTGACCCAAGCTCACTTCTCAAATTTATAAAATCTTCGTGAAATTGTTTTATGAAGGTATTGAAGGTACAAAAGTATGAAAACGGAATAGAATATCACTGATTATTTTCCCAAGCACAAAATACCTTGAGACATATAATCCACAGATAACATGAATTACTTCTGCATTTATCACTTGTTATTAGGGAAAGAAAAACCAATTGACTAAAATAAAACATAGCCTTAAAGACTCTCTTCAAGTAATATTTCTTCCTAAGCGTATTTTATAATCCAAAATTTTTTGATAGATCACCAAGAGAAATGACTTTGTCTAATGATCTTCTGACTAGCAATAGAAAATGAGCTATAAGGAGATGGAAATATATGCTCACCAAAGGTTTTTATCACCCCTGTCCTGTGCACAATCCAAATGGAAGAGGGAGTCTTTGAAAACAGTGAGGTATTTCAGATGTTCTTGGTTGTTGATGACATTGTGCCAATTATATCAGAACTTGGAACACTCTCTGAAATCCTCACACTCTAGTAATCAACATGGGGAAAACCGAGTAGATGAAGAAGCCGTCTCATCCATATCATGACATGCAGTCAGATGGAGATCCAGTGTACAAATATCTTTAGTAGTCACTGTATGAAAAAATTGGCAGAATCCAGAACTGAGTAGAAGTAGAGCTGGCTGAATTGCATTTGGAAAATTGTGTAATTCCTCCAATGATCATAGATAACTCCTTGGCACAAAGTCCATTTTTTTAAAATCAATACTTCCCCAAAGTTGTTAAGTGGTTGTCATGTATGCAATAAATGAATGAATAAATGCAAAAACATGCATTAAATATTATTGTGTATAAAACACCATGCTAAGTGCTGAGGAGACATAGAAAATTAAGACAGTGCTTGCTCTCAGAGCTCACATTCTAACAACACATAATAGGTTTCAGTTGTAAATGAGATAGAAAAATGAGATGCAATAGTAAAACAAGTGATTTCTTTTTTTAAAATGTCATTTCCACTAATAAAAATCCTATTGCTTTCTGATGTCAAACCACTTGACACTGCCAAAGACTTTGGTGGCAAAAATTCTTTTCCAAGGCTTTAGTAGCTATAGCTATAGCACCTTCAGAAGTTTCCTGGTTATATCTCTATGGATGTTGCTTCCCAAGTTTATGGTTATGAGGTTTGGGCTGGAAGACAGACTGAGGGTCTTGGCCATGTTGCTCCTCCCAGAACTCTTGGGCTTAATCTGCCTATAGATTAGTTGACATTTGTGGTGATGAGGAAGGTAGACCCCCTCTGCACAGGGATTTCTCTTCTAAGTCATGATGGTAAGGCTCAGACTAGAAATAGGAGCAATGATATGAAGTTACATTATTCCTAAGACTCTTGAGTTTAGGGTCTTGGACTTTTCTCCATTATAATCTAAGGAGGAAGAGGAGTTGAAACAATAGTGATGGTACAAGTGGTTAACTTGCCACATCCTAGGTAGGCTGACTTGCCTACCACATAGAAGGCAATTAGTCAGTATTTGATGGGGATGCTGGTCCATTGCTTGCCTTATGACAGCTTATGACAGTAGGGAGAAAGGGCTGGGATAGAAGCAAGATAAATGATTGGGGGGAGGGCACTGATACTTATAATATTTTGGGGACTAAGGTCCTAGATTGTCTTTATCCAGGAAGGTTATAATTGAGATGTTGGCAATGGTTTGACTTGCCTGCCTCAAATTACCTCCTATTCTTTCCTCAAGGAAACTAATTGTTCAACATCATTATCTCTGAGAAGAATGGAAAGAGTTGGTGTGGGAAAAAACTATCGAGAGACCCACAATGATCTGTAGCAATGATCACCTGTGTGCAAGGGAAAAAATAGCTGGTTGGTATACTACATATGCAGATGGATTTAGAGGGTTTGAGGTAGGATACAAACTATCTGACCCTGGGCAAATTATTTAATCTCTGCCAGACTCAGTTTTCTTATCTGCAAAATGGAGATAATAATAGCACCTACCTCTCAGGGTTGTTATTTGGATCAAAGGAAAAAAAAATAAAGTGCTTTGAAAAGCTTAATGTTATATAAATGTTAGTTATTATGGCTCTCACAGTCACTGAAATGAAGTCAAATATTTTACCAGGAGGATTTATATTTTTAAAATCTATTGGTTTTGGTCTTTGCATAGATTTTAAAAAATCTATTCATTTCTCTAAGTATTTCATAAAATATAGAATTTTATACACAGTCTTAATTTCAAGTTGGGCTTCACTGATTACCCAAATTTGGGGGCAAAGAAATAAATCCCCAAACATTTTCTTATACTTAGGAAATTGCTCACATCGTCTAACCCTCTTACTTGTCATATAGCAATTTCTTCAGAGGCAATTTACTACTAGAGAAAGAAAGCCCTTGTGGGCCCTCGAGTGGTTGGTCTGAGCCAAAGCTTCTTTCATGTTTCTTGGGGCACCAGGCTTCTCTCCTGTTTTGTAGACAGTGAAACAATTAGTATGCTTGCCTCCTCTTGTTTATTCAGTTGAATTCAAGTACTTTTGTGCAGGGTATACTCAAATCTATGCTTTGTTTGTCCACCATTTCTTCCAGTTATTTTCTCCTATAGAGTTTTCCTCAAGAAGAATGAAAAAAAAAATGGGCTGCAACAAGTCAGTCATGGGATGGTAACATTCACTGCCTAGTAATGGAATTTATCTGACCAGATATTCATTCAAACAGAAGCAAAACTGGTCCAAAATGTTGAAAGTATCTTAGAATAATGTATTTAAAGTAACATTTTAGGCAAAACACTGTGACAGTGAAGGAGCAAAATTAAAAAAAAATTCTTCCAACTAAACTTATAATCTCCCACTTTTAATAAGCTCTTGTAGTAACACCATACCACTTAAGTGAACTCTCAGAGAACCCTGAGAATCCATGGTTTTCTAGATAATTTCAGAGTGATCTGATTTCTCTTTATAATGGTGTAAATCAAAACTAAAGTCATATCCCAAATGTTTACATAATGACACCCTCCAATACTTATATAGTATATGTAATCTCTGGGGACCACAGAGAAGTTCAGTGGATATTCAATGAGTTACCTTTGACCCACAGCAATGAACAATTCTCTGTATCAACAAGACATTTTGACCATGAAAAACAGTACACATTGCCAACAAGCATCTGAACTTTCAGCTTAAGTATTAGGAAAGGCTCATTTTTGTCACTCAGATACATTTCCCCCCTGCCCCATCCCTACTTGTGCCAAATTTTCCAGTTCACTGTGGATTAAAATTATGATCTCATCTTAGCTCAAGAGTTTCTAACCAGGGGTCTGTAAACTTGTTTATTTTTTTTTCTAAATATGTTGATCATTATGTTTCAATATAACACTACTAGGCTTGACTAGAACCCTTCACTAGACTGTTGAGGAAGCCTACCACATACACACACACATACACACACACACAACACACACACACAAATATCAACATTGGAAGATTGGATAGAAGAAGAAAAAGTAATTATCATTTTTTAAAAGTTTGCAAGCACCCTTATTTTTAAACACAAGCTCTTGTTCCCCCCTCTTACTTTTCAAGCCCATTATGCTACAATAATGAATGCTAATTTCCTGGGAGAAAACAGGAAAATTTGATAAATTCAGCATTTCTAAGCAGATTGGAGGCTAAGTAGAAGAAGGAAAGGAGAAGGAAGGAGAAAGAACCAAAGAAGCAAACTCATTTGGAAATAAATGCCTCTGACTGCTTCTGGCAACAAAAAATAAAAGGTCCTGGAGGGTAACATTTTAAGGTTGTCTGCTGGCTTACTGCAATATTTCCCTTTAAACCAAAGTACCTGCTTTCTTCAGAAGAATATATTCTAAGCACTAAATGGTTCACCAGCAATTGTATTTATAGCCATCCCAAGCATTTTTATGAAAGCTAGAAACCTGGCAGTAAAGGACTCTCAGAATCCCTGCTTAATTTTGATCGTGATGCAGCTACATTGCACTAACCAGATTGCAATCTTCCTGTTTCCCATGAATCCGATGTGGACACCCAGTTTTCTCCAATAAGGTCTGGATGAGTCTTCTTGAGTAGTTCTGTGAATGGGTGTAGTTATCACTCGAGAGAACATGTAACACTTCCATTAGCTGACTTGGGCTCTGAGGATGGAGAACCGCCCGGGCTGTGAGATTCTCTTGCAGAATTTCTGGAACAACGATGGGGAGTAGAAAGAAGGACACTACCCCCAAGATGGGATAATTTGTCCTTAAATGCATTTCTGCCCCACACTGGAGCACAATTCTCTTTTGAATAGTGATCTGCAGACTCAAGTTCACAATACAAACTTGAAACCTGAGGAATTTCTGTGCTAAAAGGGAGGAAAATGGGCTTTAATTAGAATGAATGCAATGTGTTTGAAAGGTTATTAATTGTGTGGCTAAGCTGATTTTCAATGACAAGCTGTCACTAAACAACAGAGGGTCTGTAGGTAGTTTATAACCCAAACAGCAGGAAACTAAGATGATTGTTACTTTAAAAATTCTATAAGAACATTGATGAGAAGCATAATTTTGTTATTTTGCCCTCATGTAAATATTCAAAGGTGAGGAGTAATAACATTGAGTTACTCAGTTCCTTCCTACTTTACAGAAAGTCTGAATGAGAAGGGACCCTAAGGACCACCTAATCTAATCTCTGACTCATCAGGAAACCATCTACATCATTCCCAATCACTCAAACTTGTTACCAGATTTTTACTTATATTGTCTTCAAATTTGCTTCTATGTAGCTCCCAATCCTTGCTGCTAGTTCTGAACTCTTGGGTTAACCAGAATGGATCTAATCCCTCCTTCCATGTTGCAACCCTCCAAGTAGTTGAAGACATCCACTGAGTCCTTCTTTAATCTTCTCCAGTTTAATATTTCTAAATCTTTCAAGTGATCCTTATTCATTCACCATCCTGGTCACTTTCCTGCCATTGATATACTCAAGCTGGTTAATGTCATCTATTTATTCATGTCAATTTCTGATTGGTCAAAGTTATTTACTGTAGTCTGCAAAATAAAAGACTCAGTTTTCACTCTAAAATCCAATCTAATTCAGTAAAATCTTATTAAACATCAGCTGTGGGCTAGACATAAGTGGGAGTAGAAGATCTAAAATGAAGAAGTTCTTGTCCTCAAGGAGCTTACTATAAGAAATACACATTCATAATTGTATAGTATCTCTCTCCTCTCCCACCCCCTATTTCTCTTTTCTCTTCTCCCTTTCTCTCCATTTTTTCTTCTTTCCCTCCTACCTTCCTTTATTTTCTTTCTCCCTTCCTTTCCTCTTTCTTTCCTTCCTTGGTTTTTAATTTTTTTCTACTTGCAGCTTTGTTCTTGTTCCTTGTGGTTCCCAACATCTCACTCTAATCAATCTGGAAACGACTATATAAAGTTAAATCAAATAGAAAACAAATCTAATTGCTGGCAATATGTCAGGGAGGGGGGAAATCACATTTGTTGCAGGTTAGAAAGTTGTCATTGACTTAAACATTGGAGACTGGGAAGGGAAAAGTTAGTAAAAGAAAACAGAAATTCACAAGGCTGAATCTCTCTTTACAAATGTTTTTATGACAGGTTTAATGAACAGCTTAGAACATAAAGCCTTACCTAAATAGAAAAATCAGACTACACTCAAACCAAAACCACTTAGCTAATGTTTTCCACAATAAATTTCTTCTTTGTTATTTAGGTATTAATAAGAATCAATAATAAAGTGTCTTAAGAAAACTTTGTGTTTGAAGATGTCAATAGCCCTTATGAAGCCAAGTCACAAGCTAGTGACTGAAGAAAATAAAAGTAATCTTAAAGCTGACAAACTTCCTGAAGAAAATAAATCTGTGCAATCCAGCTGCTAATGGAGTGCAGGAGGTTAGCAGCGTTTTATGTTAGAATCTGGCCCGAAATCTAGCTAACAGTTATTGTGATGTTGTAACTGAGAGGCTGGGATTACTTTCAGTGTTTAAAAAGAGTTCAAGTTACTTATATTAGCATTTAAAAGTGACAGAGGAAGACACAAACATTTCCAAACCTAGTGCTTACCTTCTGTGAGAAGACAAATGATAATGAATCTGCAGCTTTGCGGCCTTTGAATCTCTGAACGTATTTCACGGCTACAAAGTCCTATGTTTTTAAAATTCCTTGATGGTGCACTGGGAGCTGGAGAGGATTAGTTTATTGAGGCCTTGAAAAGTTTTCAGTTGCTATGGAGAGAGCTGCTCTTAAGGTAACAATGAAGGTGGATAAAAGTTAGAACATTTTTCTGCCTGGCCGTTTTTCAGGGTTGCTCAATAAATGCAGTTCATTAATTAATGAGCTATCATTTTGTATCAGTGTTCCCCAATTTGCTGTGATTCGACCACTGCAGCTCACTTTGTCACTGGTCCTTTAAGGAAGAAAATCCTAATCAAAAGCCCGAGGATGGCCCAGTTTTATAGAAAAAACTTTTCTAACAATTTCAAAACACACTTAGGTGCAGGTTATTTCAGGTTATATGTATTATTCTTTGTTTCTTGGGGTTTTTTTCTGTTGAATCTTTCAATTCCTTTTTGTTTTCTTTAGGAACCAATACAAATTTTATTGAAAAAATTTGTCTTTATTAAATCATAGATCACCCTCCAATATTGACTTTACCTAAAAAGTAATATCTGAATAAAGCATGTATGTATATGTGTGTATGCATGCATCAATGCATGTATGCATATGTGTATAATTAGTGGGTACAGGCTAACTGTAGCAAATCTCTAATAATAGCCTGTATTCAAGAAATGGTCCAAAGGCTATAATTGAAGAAATATATGATCAGAAAAGGAGGCAGGCCAATCATATGACAGGAGTAAGGAATGATTGACAAAGTGTTTCACTGGTAATTACAAAATATAAAGAAAGCTAAATTAATTCTTCTTTCATTCCCCTCTCAACCTTGTTTTTTTTTTTTTACTTTCTAGGCTTCAAAACTGTGTCCTCTCTATTGCTGGCTCATTCAGAAATGTTCCTTAACACCTAAGAAATAGCCCTACTCATCCCGGAATATCCTGAACAAGGATCCCCATCTTTTCTTTGATGAGTTCCTTTTCAAGCCTCCATTTTTTGAAGATGCTGTACCAGTCCATTTCAATTCCCCCCTCAACTTGGCTCCTGATTTTATGGACCCTAGAATGCCCCTGCACAGGGTACCTCCATCTCATCTCTGCTCTTTCAGCCTCATTTTGTGTGTTGTATCCCCCATGAGGATTTCAATTCCTGAAGGGTGTTTCTTTATGCTTGTATTTGTATCTCTAGTACTTATCACATATATAGGAAGTACTTAACAACTGTTGATTTCCTTCCTTGCTTGCTAGCTAGGTAGCTTTTCAGTGAAGGAGCCATGGAGGGAGATCTTACTAGGTAATAAGGCATGAGAGGGTGATGATCTGCATCAGTACCAGAAGTACTCATATCAATGACATTCTAAAACTAATTGATCCACACAGCTAAGTAGTATAGTGAATAGAGTGCTGGGATTGGAGGTAAAAAGATCTGAGTTCAAATCTGGCCTCAGACACAATATCTGGGTGACCCTAGGCAAATCACTTGATGCCTTCTTGCCTCAGTTTCCACATCTGTAAAATAGGGATAATAATATCACCAGAAAAAAATGAGGTAATTTTGTAAAGTGTTTTTCAAATCTTAAAGTATTATATAAATGCTAGCTGTTGTTTTTTTTTGTCATAATTAACATCTCTTGAAATACTGAAACAAATATGTTTTATACACATACATATAATACCTCACTATCCTTACAGTGTGTAATGCAAAAGAAAGAACACTAGATTTGGTTTTAGGAGATTCAGCTTTGCATCCAGTCTTGCCCTGTGTTCCAATAGGTATAATTCTTACATTACTTACCTCACAGTGCTTTTGGAAGGGCCAAGTGAGATACTGCATATAAAGTGCTTTGAAAAATCTTCAAGCATTTTTTATGAAGTTATTATTACAGTATATTAAAAAAGCACTGATTTTAGATTATACTAAAGTTTTATATAAACCAGGCTTCAGGCAGGAGAAAGTACAATAACCTTTTACACATGATAGATTTTTTTAAAGTCTAAGCCATCCATTCAACAAGTAACAAACATGTATTATAAAATAGAGCAATCTTCTTGAGTACTGATGGAAACATTTTAAATGAAATTTAAGAAGATCATAGCACTATATCACAAAGATCATAAATTATGATCAAGTGGAATTTATATTAGAAAGGGCAAAAAGTAGAGAATATCAAGGAAATCAATGAAAAAAATGTACAAGAAAACAGTCTAGCAACACCATATTTCAAATTATATTACAGGGGTGGAGCCAGGATAGCAGAGTGAAGCCAGGAAGCTGCTCAAGCTTTCCTAGTTTCCCTCAGAAACCATGCGAAACCAAGTCTCTGAAAAAAGTATGACAGAATGAAACCATTCTCCAGTTCAAGATAGATTGGAAGAACTTCAAGAAAGGTCAGTCTCACTGGGGTGAAAAGACTGTTCAGCCCAACTCAGATGGAATCTGGGAAAGTCAGTGAAAGGGCTTTAATCATAACAGATCATCAACTGAGACTCTCAGTCCTGGCTCAGCAGAAAAGCAGATTAGTGGAGAATCCTCCAGTACCAGTTCAGAAGGCAAATCTGGGAAACCAGGCTATTTCCTGGAAAGAGCAGATAAAAGTATCCCCTGCAAATACAAGTGGCTCCAGTGCTCAAAGCCAAGGCTCAGAGCTGCAAAGGAAGCCTGGAACAGTGAGTGCCTCCTTCACCCCAGGAGCAGTGCTTGTCCACAAAAGTAAAAAAAGAGGATTTACCAAAAGAAAAGCAAATGAGCATGAAACAGTATAGAATCTTGACTATAGAAAGCTACTATGGTGACAGGGAAAACCAAAACACAAATTTAGATGAGGACAAAATATCCACAGAAGAAATCTCAAAAAGTGAGAAAAATTGGTCTCAAGCTCAAAGAGGCTGCTTGAAAGTGCTCACAGAATTGTATCAATATGTTTATATATATTGGATTTAACATATATTTTAACATGTATAACATATATTGGATTGCTTGTCATTTAGGGGAGAGGGTGGGGGGAAGGAGGGGAAAATCTGAAACATAAGGCTATGCAAGGGTCAATGTTGAAAAATTATCCATGCATATGTTTTGAAAATAAAAAAAAAACTTTTCAAAAAATAAAATAAAAGTGAAAAAAGAAAGTGTTCATAAAAGACTTTAAAGGGCAAAAAAAGGGGCAGAAGAAAAAATGAGAAAATAAATGATAGCTATGCAAGAGAGAGTCAACAACTTGAAAAAGGAAGGTAATTCCTTAAAAAATACAATTGGCCAAATGCAAAAAAAAAATCCACTGAAGAAAACAACACCTTGAAAAATAGAATTAATCAAATGGAAAAAGAGACACAAAATTAACTGAAGAAAACCACACATTAAAAACTAGAATGGGGCACATAGAAGCTAATGACTCTTATGAGACTTCAAGAATCAAACAAGCTAAAAAAGAATGAAAAAATAGAAGAAAATGTAAAATATTTCATTAGAAAAACAGCTGACCTAGAAATTAGATCCAGAAGGGACAATTTAAAAATTATTGGTCTATCTGAAGACCATGACAAAAAAGAAGTCTGTATAGCATTCTTCAAGAGATCATCAAAAAAACTGCCCTGAAATTTTAGAAACAGAGGGGGAAATAGACATTGAAAGAATTCATCACTCATCTTCAGAAAGAGATTCCACAAGGAAAACCCCAAGAAACATTGTTGCAAAACTCCAGAACTATAACCTCAAAGAAAAAATACTTCAAGGTGTCAAAAGCAATTTAAGTATCAAGAAGCAACAGTCAGGACTACCCAGGATCTGGCAGTATCTACAATAAAGGATCAGAGGGCCTGGAATACCATATTCTGGAAGGCAAAGGACCTGGGGTTACAAACAAGAATTAACTGTCCAGCAATACTGAGCATCCTAAAATCTCATCTTTTAGGGGGAGCAATGGATCTTCAATGAAGTAAAAGACTTTCAATCATTTCTATTGAAAAAAATAGAACTAAACAGAAATTTTAATCTTCAAATACAGGAGTCAAGAGAAGTATAAAAAGGTAAATTGGGGAAAATATATATTATTTAAAAGTTAAACTGTTTACATCCCTAGATGAGAAAATGATAGTAACTCTAAAGAATTGTATATGTTATTGGAGCAGTTTGAGAGGGATATCACATGGATGGAGGGTGCGGATGTGAATGGACAAACTATATTACAAAATGGTCATTCTTAAAATAATCAGGTATTGACTAAGAAATAAAATGGTGGGTCAGAAGAATAGATTAAGTACACAATATACTGTAGCAAATGATCATAGCAATCCAGTATTTGATAAATCCAAAGATCCAAGATTTAGGGGGACAAGGATTCACTATCTGACAAAAATTTCTGAGGAAAAATTTTCTAGAAAGCAGACCAACATCTCATACCATATACTAACATAAGATCAAAATGACTACATGCTTTACATCTAAAAAGTGATATCACAAATTGGGGGAGCATGGAAAATTATATTTACCAAGTCTATAGAAAGGGGAAGAATTTATAATCAAATAACAGGTAAAGAGGATCATGGGATATATAATGGATAATTTTGGTTATGTCAAATAAAAAAGGTTTTGCACAAACAAAATTAATTAAAACAAAATTGGAAGGAAAACAGAACTGGGTCAGATTTTTTGAAATAAAAGCCATTACTCAATTAATAAATGGTTAAGCAATTAGGTAGTTTTTTTAGAACAAGAAATCAATATGAAACAAACTCTTAAATCACTATTATTAGAGAATTGCAAATTAAAACAATTCAGAAGTACCACTTCATATCTATAAGATTGGCTAATATGACAGAAAAGGAAAATGACAAATATTGAAGGTAATGTGGGAAAATTGAGACACTAACACATTGTTAGGAGAATTGTGAACTGATGCAACCATTCTGAAGGGCAATTTTGGAACTTTGCCCAAGGCTATCAAAATATGCATATGGAGGTGGAACCAAGATGGTGAAGTAAAGGCAGGAACTTGTCCAAGGTCTTCCCTAAACTGCTCCAAATTCCTTTAAATAATGGTTCTCAACAAGTTTTAGAGCAGCAGACTACCCCAAAAGACAAAGTAGAACATGTTCCATCTGAAGGCAACTTAGAGGTCAGCAGAAAATTTCTGTGACACCAGGATAGGAGTCCAGAATGCAGTCTTGGTGCAGGTCACATCAGCACAGCCTCAGCCCCAGCATCAGCTTTAGAACACAGGATCTTACAGCTACAGTAGGAGGTTGAGGGGATGCAAGTGGGGGGAGAATACTCCTAACAGCTCCAGGGCAGAAAAGCATGCTGTGTTCAGTTCCCTAGAAGGATCTCTGAAAACAAGTACACAAAAACCCTAAAAATTGGGACAATGCATCCTCCATCCTGGAAACAAAACCCAATTTTAACAAAGATTTAAAAGCTGAGCAATAGGCTAGGAAAATGAACAGACAACAGAAAAAGTTTCTGACTATTGAAAGTTATTATGATGATAAAGAAGATCAAACAGAGAGAGAGAGAGAGAGAGAGAGAGAGTGAGAAAGAGAGAGTGAGAAAGAGAGAGAGAGAAAGAGAGAGAGAGAGAAAAAGAGAGAGAAAGAGAGAGAGAGAGAAAGAGAGAGAGAGAGAGAGCAAAGTCAAAGCTCTTAGATCCAAAGCCTCCAAGAAACTAAGAATTTAACTTAGGCCATGAAAGAGCTCAAAAGGAATTTTGAAAATCAAGTAAGAGAGATAGAGAAAATAAAGGAAATGAATTGAGAATGATGCAAAAGAAAATACAAAAAAGCTAATGAGAATGTCTTAAAAAAGCAGAATTAGACAATTGGGAACAAAAGTGCTAAAGTTTACTGAGAAAAATAATTCCTTAAAAATAAGAATCGAGGAAATAGAAACTAATGACTTCATGAGAAACAAGATACAATAAAGCAAAACAAAAAAAATGAAATATAGGAAAAAATGTGAAATATCTCATTGGAAAACAACTGACCTCAAAAATACATCCAGGAGAAATGATTTAAAATTATTAGTCTAACTGAAATTCATGATAAAAAAAGAACGTGGACATTATCTTTTAAGAAATTATCAAGGAAAGCTCTCCTGATATTCTAGAAGCAGAAGAAAATAAATATTGAAAAGAATCCACTGATGACCTGAAAGAAATCCCAAAATAAAAACTCCCAGGAATATTATAAACAAATTCCAGAACTTCCAAGTGATGGAGAAAATATTGCAAGCCTCCACAAAGAAACAATTCAAGTAAAGGGGAACCACAGTCAGGCTAGCACAAGATTTACCAGCTTCTACATTAAAGTACTGAAGGGCTTGGAATAGGATATTTCAGAGAGCAATGGAGCTAGGATTATAACTAAGTATCACCTACACAGCAAAAAAAAAAAACAAAAAAGGAAATTGAGAAGATGCCCAACATTTGAAGAATGGCTCAATAAATTGTGGTATGTCTTCGTGATAGAATATCATTGTTCTCTGGGAAATGATGAGCGGAATATTCTCAGAAAAAAAAATTACCTGGAAAGTCCTCCAAGAACTCAAGCCAAGTGAATTTACTATATAGAAAGTAATAGCAATATTCTGAGATAACTAGCTGTAAATGACTGCTATTTTCAGTAGTACAATTATCCATAACTACTCTGAAGGACTTATGATGAAAACTCCTATCCATACCTAGAGAAAAAACTGATTGTGTCTAAATAGAGATTGAAGAATTCTCTCTTTCTCAATCTCTCTTTTTTTAAACTTATTTTTTCTTGAAGGTTTTTATTTTCATTAAGGTGGGAGTTCTATGTTTTTTTTTCCAACCTGGCTTTTATGAAAATGTTTTGCATAACTTCACATAATGATTTCTTAATTGTGGGTGGGGATAAGGAAGAGAACCTAGAACTCAAAAATTTCAAAAACAAATGCAAAAAATTGTTTTGAATATAACTGGAGGAAATATTAAATAAATCAACCATAATACCATTACTGGGTATACATGCCAAAGATATTTTTTAATGGAAAAGGACCTATTTATGCAAAAATATTCATAGCAGCTTTTGTGGTGACAAAGAATAGTAAATTGAGGAGATGTTCATCATTTGGAGAATGGTTGAACAAGTTATAGTATATGATTCTGATGAAAAACTACTGCCCTATAAGAAATGATGAGCAGAAAAAGCCTGAGAAGATCTATGTAAACTGATGCAAAGTAAAATGAGCAGAACCTGAAGAACATTGTACACAATTACAGCAATAAAGTAATGATGATCAACTATGAAAGCCTTAACTATTTGGATTAACACAATGGTCAAAAACAACTCCAAATGAATCATGATAAATGCTATTTACATTTAGAAAGAGAGCTGATGAATTCTGAGGGCAGATTGACTTTTTTTTACACTTGCTTTTCTTTTTTCTTTTGCAATAGGATTAATGGAAATATGGCTTACATGACTTCAATGATTTCATATGTATAATTTTGCTTGCCTTTTCAATGACTGGAAGAGTAGCTAGAGGAAGGAAGAATTGAGAACTCAAAGTTTTACAAAATAAATATTAAAATAAAATAAAAATAATTACCAAAAATGAAACAAGAAACATTTCTGTATATTGCTACAAGCACAAATTCATCCTCACAGGAAAAGCTAGAAGGTAACTGGATCATGAAATCATGTCTAAATGTTTCTAATTTATCAATTAAATATTTATTAAGTGCCTCCTCTGTGTCAATTATTGCATTAGATCCAAAGGATCCAAAGGGGAAGGCTTCTCTTGTTCCATCTTTAAAATATGTTTTGCATTAAAAAAAATTGTCATGGAAATGGTCCTCTGATTCAGGGAGGAGAAGGAAGTATATGGAGATCAATTCTAATTATATAAAAATAAACAAAAAATATATTTAAAAAATAGACAATAATAAAAGTGAAATAATTCCTTCCCTCAAAGAGTTAATGTTCTATTGAAGCAAACATATGTGCATTTGTGTGTATAAATATGCATGTGTGTTTTTATTTATATATGTAAGTGAATATATTTATATGCATTTATAAATATAATCACACATAATTATATACAAGTGTATATATTTTATATTTATGTTCCTAATTATACAAATATGTTCATACTTATAGTTGTATATATTTATGTGCATGCATAAATATAAATGAATGTCTAGATCTTAATATGAATAATGACTTTTGAAATAGTTGCATTATTTAGTTTTGTGTTGTATATTTCCAATGGGCTGTAACCATTATTGTATTTTATATATTTATAGTTTCAAATATCGCTATCTGAATATATTTGACCACTTCAAGGGATTCATTGTTTACACTAATTGGGACCTAGCTGCATATACTAGAGATAATTAAAGTAATTTTATGAGGAAGACACTAGGACCCTATTCTAGGCTATCCTAGACTCTAGGATTCAAGAGCTCATGTTTCAGAAAGTAGCATATGAGCTGAATCTTTAAGGAAAAAGGTTCTGCTAAATCACTACAGGAGACTCAAATACTGGACATGATTCTGGGTTAAGAATCACTAAACAAAGGAATAGAGAACAATCAGACAGTAGGTCTAAAATTAGAAAGCAGAGGTCTGGATCTGGAGGGAACAAGACTAGATGATGGCTAAGCAAGGACCAAGGCAGTCAGTGGTACACTTTCAATACAGTATCACAAATAAGTCAGGAGGGATGAATGAATCACCCATTTTGGGCTTAGAGATTGGAACAAGAAATGGTGAAAGGGGGGACATATGGCTAAGAGAGTTGTGAATGACTTTACCTGTTTGACTTCAGTTAGTTAACTACCTGTTTTTGAAACAAACTCTTCCTGAGCTTATTTTTATCTTCCCTTTTAATAAACTCAGACAATGAATTATGGATGTTTGTTATTTACTGTGTAAAGAAGAATCTCCAATTCCCTAGTCTCCTGTTATTTGTAGGTATAACAGATATTTAAGTCTCTTCAGGGAATAAGATAAGTATTTTACAAACTCAGTTTACCATTACTAGTCAAATTACTGTTTCAGACCAGTGATTTCGTCAATGTGTGGAACTTGGCAGATAGATGCAAATCAGTAATTCATCTTCTTAAAGACTTGACCATGGCACTGAGAGACATTCAAGTGTTTATGCATGGGGGTCACTGGTGAATGATTACATGTATACCAGACTACTACATTGTAATGCAGCCTTCAAATCTCAGTGCAGGTGCCACCTCTTCTGCTGGGAAACCTTTCTTTACCTGTTCATGGTCAGGGCTTTTTCCTTCCTAAATTATTTTGCATTTGCTTATCTGTTTTCATGATCCTTCTTACCCTTAGTAGAATGTAAAGTCCTAGACATTAGAGAGATTTTGCTTAAGTTTTCCCAAACCTAGTACACAGGAACTGGTTTATAAATACTTTATTTTTGTAGTACCTTTCTATTTTAAAATGAGTCTGACCATATCAGTTGCCTATTCAAAAATTCAATAATCATTTTCAATAATCCATTAGCTCCCTATTTCCTCCAGAATGAAATGTAAAATCTTCTTTGGTGCTCACATCCTTCATAACTTCACCCTTTTCTACCTTTCCAGTCTTTTTACACCTTACTCCCCTCTTCATGCTTGTGATCTAGTACCATGAGGTTCCTTGCTGTTCTTGTACAACCATTCCATCTGCTGACTCCAACTGTTTGCATTGACTCCCCTATATCTGGAATACTCCCCCTCCTCATTTCTAACACCTGAATGCCTTGGCTTTCACCTGAAGCCTCCCTATCTACAAGAAGTCTTTTCCAGTCCTCCTTATTTTTAATGTCTTCCTTCTGTTATTACTTTCTAATTTATTTTGCATTTATCTTGTTTTTACAAAGTTTGCTTACTGTGTCTCCCATTAGTCTGTAGCTCCTTGAGAGAAGGAACTGTATGTTTGTTTATTTTTTGTCTTTCTTTGTATTCCTATCCCTTAGCAAAGTTCCTAGCACATAGTAGGCACTTAGTGAAATCTAGATGACTAAACTGCTTTCCTAAGCAGTCCTCAGCCTCTTTCATTTCTTTGTTGCTTTGGATACTTTTGATATAACTTGAAACTCTCTTTCCCTTGGCTTGTATGACTGTAGTTTCCTGGTTTTCTTCCCATTTCTTTTCAATTCAACTCAATTCAAATCAAGAGCATTTATGAAGTGCCCACCACTGGTCCAGGCACTGAGCCAGGTGCAAAGAATAAAAAGATAAAAACAAAACAGTCTCTGTCCTCATTTTGTATTTTACTTTCTTTACCACTCCTCTGTTTTGCTTACTGATTTTTCTTTGTGAGATCATAGATCATAGATTTAAAGCTGAAACAGATTTTGGAGGCTTTGAGTGCAAGACTCATTTTATAAGTGACTTGCCCAGGGGAAAAAAATTACAACTAGCAAATAACAGTCAGGATTTGGACTCAGGTCTTTATGACCCCAGCATTTTATTCAGTATGCATTGCAGAATTCCTTACTCTTAAAATACAATTATTCCTTAAGGCTTCATCCTCAATCCTGTCATCTCTATATCGTTTTCTTTGGGAACTCATTTAGTCCATAATTTAACTCTTTAAAGATGACTCCAAATCAGTGTCTGGTACAAAGAAGGTGCTTAATCAATGTTTGATGGAAAACCAGTATCTTGAGCTCTGAGTTCACTCTCAAATTACTAATCTAAAATCCAGCTCTGTGCTATATATCCAAACATTGTCCTGGATGAGGGTAAGTGCCTCATTCTTAGCAATGTCTAGCAAAGATAAGTGCTTAATAAATGCTTGTTGACAGATTTCTCAATCTGACCCAAAGACTCCATGACTACTTGTCTTTTCCATAAAGAAGAACTAGAGACTGACCATTCATTCCATGATCCCTTCCAATATGGATTGGCCACAAGCCTAAGAACAAAGACACTCCTATAATCCGCTCCCACAGTTGGGAATAGTATCTACTCAAAGTGGAAGTAATTCCAGTTGTATAATTGAAAATAATTACTTCCAATTTGTCTTAACTCTCTATAACAAATCTGTGTGGAATAACTTTTGCCCCAGAGATTGATTATCAGATTTTTATCTTTGCTACTTAAGGGCTAAAAAAATCTCTCCCTAAAGTTTCACTGATTTTCCCTTTACTTTTAAGCTATTGTCTAACTAGGAAAAAGCTTTTCTTCCTGATCAACACTCTCTGCTCCCTCATATCCACCTCTATCAATACTGTCTCTCTCATCTCCCTCACTTACTCTTTTCTACTCACTTATTGTGTCATCTGAAACCTCTTGTCTATTGTTAACAAAATGCCCTTCATATTAGAGATGTGCCTTATTCCCCAATCCCTGAAATATTTTTATAAAATGTAAGATATTTGAGGATAGAGACTATTTTATTGAGTTTTTCCTCTATTTTCTAACACAGTAATATATTCCTGTTGAGTTTAATTGAATTAAAATAGTAAAATAGTAAAAAAATTAAATAGTAAGATTTTAAAACTAGACATTAACATGTAACTACATACATCATAAAAATTATTTAATCAAATGTTTAAGGAATAGGGGTGCTGTCTTCAAGAGAATTTGTTAGTTTAGGAAATTCTGAGAATTTTTTCCTACTCAATTTAGCTTCTGATTTTGCTTGATCCTGAAGTTAAGAACTAATCCTTTATGACATCATAATTTGGGGATTATATAAAGTCCACAACAACATAATTTGGGGATTATATAAAGTCCACAACAATCAAGCTTTTAATTCTAAATAGCCAAACTTCAAAACTGCATTATTCCTTTCTTTTTTTAATTGCAATAAGAAATACTTTGCCATCCTCTAAAAAATTTATAAAAACCCATCAAAATCCTTATTTAGCATAACTGCCTGCCTTAATAAACCTTGGTTACCAAGTAGAGAATGGAGGCTTAGATTCTGTAAGTAGAGCCATTCGTCTTTATGATAGGTCAGATCACATATAGAGTATTGGGCTCAGTTATGGGTGCCATATATTAGAAAAGATATTTATAAGCTCCTTTACTTCCAGAGGAGGACAACAAGCTGAGAAGCAACCTGGAGTTCATACCATATGAAAACTGGTAAAGAAACTGAGATTTGGCTGATTAAGGGAAAACTACTTTGGAGTAGAAGTCAGAAAGCAGAGAAGAATTGTCTTTAAGGACTAATACATGAAAGAAAGATAATCCTTGTTCTGCTTGAGGAGCAAAAATAGGAAAAGAGAGGGAAGATTCAAATAAGCTCCAAAACACTCAGATCTATGACATAATTGCTGATGAACTTTTTCTCCAATGCAGTGGCTAACCATGGCTACTAATATCATGCAATCTTTGTATATGACTGCCTACAATTCACTACAAAGAGTCTACCCAATGTGTCGGAAGCCAACCTCAATTTCTCCTGACATCTTGAGTTCAGCAAGAATCTGTCTGGCTATCCATCTTTCATAATAACTCACCAAAATCCTTCCCCTTCAAGGACTTAGCTCAAATTCTTTAGACTCAACTTCAAATATGGCCTCAGATGTTTACTAGCTGTGTGACCCTCAGTAATTTAACCTGTTTGCCTCAGTTTCCTGATCTGTAAATGAACTGGGGAAGGAAATGGCAAATCATTCCAGTATCTTTCCCAAGAAAACTCCAAATGGGATCCCAGAGAGTCATACCTGAATGAACAATAGCAAAGGGATTCCAAGAGACAGAAGTATGAAAGGGGAACATTTCAGCCATGAGGGATGATCTACAAAGACACAGAGATGAGAAATGGAATGGTATACAATGGACACAGCAAGTAAGCCAGTTTGGCTGGAGTTTAGAGTGAATGAAGGGGAGTAGGATAAAATAAATTTAGAAAGGCAATCTGAAGCAAGATTGTGAAGGACTTTATTTTTTTTATAAAGCTTTTTATTTACAAAACATATGAGTGACCTTTCAACATTGACCTTTGCAAAAAAAACTTTTTTTCCCAAGCTTTTCCCCTCCTTCCCTCCACCCCCCACCCCTAGATGACAGGTAATCTAATACATGCTAGATAGGATAAATTATATGACAAATACAAAACATGTATACATATCTGTACAGTTATCTTACTGCACAAGAAACATCAGATCTAGAAAGAGAAGAAGAAAAAAACAACCTAAGAAGGAAAACAGAATGCATGGAAATATTCACAGAAAGCATTAAAATGCTGTGTTGTGCTTCACTCTCAGTTCCCACAGGCCTCTCTCTGGATGTATATGACTATCTTCATCACAGTACAACTGGTTTGAATCACATCATTGTTGAAGAGAACCATGTCCATCAAAATTGATCATCATATAGTCTTGTTGCTGTGTATAATGTTCTCCTGGTTCCGCTGATTTCACTCAGCATCAGTTCATGCAAGTCTCTCCAGTCCTCTCTGAAATCCTCCTGTTGGTCATTTCTTACAGAACAATAATATTCCATAACATTCATAAAGGGCTGCCACAAACATTTTTGCACATGTGGGGCCCTTTCCCTCCTTTAAAATCTCTTTGGGATATAGGCCCAGTAGAAACACTGCTGGGTCAAAGGGTATGCACTGTTTGATAACTTTTTGAGCATAGCTCCAAATTGCTCTCCAGAATGGTTGGATCTGTTCACAGTTCCACCAACAATGTATCAGTGTCCCAGTTTTCCCACATCCCCTCCAACAGCTATCATTATCATTTCCTGTCATTTTAGCCAATCTGACAGGTGTGTAGTGGTATCTCAGAGTTGTCTTAATTTGCATTTCTCTGATCAATAGTGACTTGGAGCACCTTTTCATGTGACCGGAAATAGTTTCAATTTCTTCATCTGAAAATTGTCTGTTCATATCTTTTGACCATTTGTCAATTGGAGAATGGCTTGAATTCTTATATATTTGAGTCAATTCTCTATATATTTTAGAAATGAGGCCTTTATCAGAACCTTTGGATGTAAAAATATTTTCCCAGTTTACTGCTACCCTTCTAATCTTGTCTGCATTCATTTTGTTTGTACAAAAACTTTTCAACTTGATATAGTAAAACTTATCTATTTTGTGATTAATGATGACCTCTAGTTCTTCTTTGGTCACAAATTCTTTCCCCCTCCAAAGGTCTGAGAGGTAAACCATCCTACATTGTTCTAATTTGTTTATAATATCATTCTTTATGCCTAGATCATGAATCCATTTTGACCTTATCTTGGTATATGGTGTTAGGTGTGGGTCACTGCCTAATTTCTTCCATACTAGTTTCCAATTATCCCAGCAGTTTTTGTCAAATAGTGAGTTTTTATCCCAAAAACTGGGGTCTTTGGGTTTATCAAACACTAGATTACAATTGTCATTGAGTATTTTGTTCTGTGAACCTAACCTATTCCACTGATCCACTACTCTATTTCTTATCCAGTACCAAATGGTTTTGGTGACCACTGCTTTATAATATAGTTTTAGATCTGGTGCAGCTAGGCCACCCTCATTTGCATTTTTTTTCATTAATTCCCTTGAAATTCTTGACCTTTTGTTTTTCCAGATGAATTTTGTTGTTATTTTTTCTAGTTCAGTTAAATAATCTCTTGGGAGTTTGATTGGTATAGCACTAAATAGATAGATTAGTTTAGGTAGTATTGCCATCTTTATTATATTCGCTCTACCTATCCAAGAGCACTTGATGTTTTTCCAATTGTTTAGATCTGACTTTATTTGTGTGGAGAGTGTTTTGTAGTTTTGCTCATATAGATCCTGACTTTCCCTTGGCAGATATATTCCCAAATATTTTATACTATCGATAGATATTTTGAATGGAATTTCTCTTTCTATCTCTTGCTGTTGCATTTTGTTGGTGATGTATAAAAATGCTGATGATTTATGTGGATTTATTTTGTATCCTGCAACTTTGCTAAAGTTGTGGATTAATTCTAATAGTTTTTTAGTTGATTCTCTAGGGTTCTCTAAGTAGACCATCATATCATCTGCAAAGAGTGATAATTTGGTTTCCTCATGACCTACTCTAATTCCTTTGATCTCTTTTTCTTGTCTTATTGCCAAGGCTAGTGTTTCTAATACAATATTGAACAGTAATGGTGATAGTGGGCAACCTTGTTTCACCCCTGATCTTATTGGGAATGGTTCCAGTTTATCACCATTACATATGATGCTAGCTGATGGTTTTAAATAGATGCTACCGACTATTTTAAGGAAAAGTCCATTAATTCCTATACTCTCTAATGTTTTTAATAGGAATGGATGTTGGATTTTATCAAATGCTTTTTCTGCATCTATTGAGATTATCATATGGTTTTTGTTAGTTTGGTTATTAATATAGTCAATTATGTTAATAGTTTTCCTAATATTGAACCATCCCTGCATTCCTGGTATAAATCCTACTTGGTCATGGTGTATTATTCTAGGAATGATTTTCTGTAATCTCTTTGCTAATATTTTATTTAAGATTTTTGCATCAATATTCATTAAGGAGATTGGTTTATAATTTTCTTTCTCTGTTTTTGTTTTACCTGGTTTAGGAATCAGTACCATGTCTATATCATAAAAAGAGTTTGGTAGGAGTCCTTCATTCCCTATTTTTTCGAATAGTTTATATAATATTGGAGTTAACTGTTTTTTAAATGTTTGGTAGAATTCACATGTAAATCCATCTGGTCCTGGGGATTTTTTCTTAGGGAGTTGATTAATGACTTGTTCTATTTCTTTTTCTGAAATGGGACTATTTAAGTAATTTATTTCCTCTTCTGTTAATCTGGGCAATCTATATTTTTGTAGATATTCCTCCATTTCACTTAGGTTATCAAATTTATTGGCATACAGTTGGGCAAAGTAACTCCTGATTATTGCTCTAATTTCCTCTTCATTGGTGGAAAGTTCTCCCTTTTCATTTTTGAGACTAACAATTTGATTTTCTTCTTTCCTTTTTCTAATTAAATTAACTAGAGGTTTATCTATTTTGTTGGTTTTTTCATAAAACCAACTTTTAGTTTTATTTATTAATTCAATAGTTTTTTTACTTTCAATTTTACTAATCTCTCCTTTTATTTTTAGGATTTCAAGTTCAGTATTTGATTGGGGGTTTTTAATTTGTTCTTTCTCTAGCTTTTTTAGTTGCAAGCCCAATTCATTGATTTTCTCTTTTTCTATTTTATGCAAATAAGCATCTAGAGATATAAAATTTCCCCTTATTACCGCTTTGGCTGTATCCCACAAATTTTGGTATGTGGTCTCATTATTGTCATTCTCTTGAATGAAATTAGTAATTGTGTCTGTAATTTGCTGTTTCACCCATTCATTCTTTAAGATAAAATTATTTAGTTTCCAATTGGTTTTTGGTCTGTTTTCTCCTGGCCTTATATTGCATGTGATTTTTATTCCGTCATGATCCGAAAAAAATGCATTTATTATTTCTGCCTTCCTGCATTTGATTTTGAGGTTTTTGTGTCCTAACACATGGTCAATTTTTGTATAAGTTCCATGGACTGCTGAGAAAAAAGTAAACTCCTTTCTGTCTCCATTTAATTTCCTCCAAAGATCT
>JAJPUD010000062.1:233990-288767 GCA_023553655.1 Myrmecobius fasciatus
TCCGACTCCTGTTCCAGCTCCCTGCTCCAGCTCCCTGACCCGGTCTCTCTGCGCTGCAGTCTGGGTTCAGTAGGCCACCTCCTGCCCCATTAAAACAGACCTGTTTTGAGGTTCTTCCAGAGTATCTTCTTCTAGAATCGTGTTGTTCTCCAGATATTGTGGATTTTTTTGCTTCAGAATCAGTCTAGAGGCTTCATATGTTGTTGGTTTGAGGGGAGGTTAGAGGAGGTTACAGAGACTCCTGTCTGATCTCCGCCACCATGGCTCCACCCCCCCCCCCCCCCCGATTGTGAAGGACTTTAAAGCCAAACAGAAGAGTTCATATTTTATCTGGGAGAAAATACAGAGCCCCCAAAACTTCTTGAGATGGGAGTGACATGGTCAGATCTGGTTTTGGCTTTTGTTGGAGAGAGGAGGGAATGGAGTGGGCACAAGACCAAAGAGGCCCTGACATTTGTTTTCTTGGTCAGTACTTGGCTATTTTTTCTTCTACTATATAAAACAAGTTAGATTTTGAGTTTTGTTGGAGAAAATGTCATTTCAATGCATTGTGACTCTATAAAACATGGCCTGTGATTGTGGAGGGAACTCTGGACTTCTCTTGGTACTAAGTAAAATAAAGAAGGGGAAAAAGAGGACCTTGTGGCCATGTGAGATTTCTCAATGCTACTAGGAAACTAGGAGGCCAAATATTATAATTAAACCCATAAGGAGAATGCTGTAGTAAGAAAAGTTTTCACTCATCACACAGGGTAAGTTGTAGTTGAATAAAATTGGAACTTTTGACAAAAATTTAGTTTTTTTAGTTGTTAAGAATGAAGTCAATGCTTGAAAACCTCTGAGGGACATCTTGAAACATTAGCCCAATTAGGGATTCTTACCAATGTCACTGTCACCCTTTGTTTTAAGAGCTTAAAAGTACATATAAAATGATCACATTTTTTAAAGAAAACAATAGAACTTAGGCAGTAATGAATCAATCTGCTTGTCTCAAGCAAGCCATTGGAGCTAGTCTTCCATTTGGGTAGTAGAGATAGTTCCAAGCCACAGACTTCATCATGTCTTCAATTTTTTAATAAGATGTCTGCATAAAAGTACATATTTTAATATGTAAAAATATTAAACACCCTAAATTAGGAAAAATAAAGGTTTCTGAATTAACTATCTTCCCTTCACTAGAAATCAATAATCCAGTTTTATTCACAGTTCAAAAATAGAATTTGATTGCTCCATAGAAAAAAATATCCTTTTCTATAACTCCAAGGGAAATACCATGGCCCCCAAATCTCCTATTTTCTTCTATATGTCACTCTGCAGAGGCAGTATTTGCAATTATTTATCTTTTTTGATTTTCAGGCAATGAAGTTGATTTTAATTCTTTTTAAATTTCTTAAAAATAAAATATTTTGGAACTAAAAGACCAATGAAATCAAAATGATAAGTTTAGGGATTCTAAGAAATGGTGGATTTTGGTAAATTTTCTTACTATTTATAACTGACTAGTACTCTGGGAAATAAGGCATACAAATCCAGAAGACACGGAGGAACTCTCCAGTTCTTCTCATAGTCTATCTTTGAATATTCTTAGCACTTTATAACTTAAGTTGTAGAAATGTTGTAGTGTTTTTTTAATCAAAATTACCATCATTTGTTTAAAGAGTTATGATGAACATAGGCAACACCAAATAACATCACCAAAACACCACCAACAACTATAAAAACAAAAACAAAACAAAACAAACACTTGACTATTCCTTTTAGATAGGAAAGGATTGATTCATGAGAGACATTTCAGAATCAGCTGCCTGTGCAGTAGGACCAAATGGACAATCAACTTGTTAAAGTAAAAGATCAAAATTAATACCAAAATCAGAAGAAATAATAAAAACTTCAGAAGATATGGTACTTAATCAAAAGGACTCTAATTTGACTTATTTAAGCAATCTCTGGTCATAGAAAATTGGTTATGGATAAAGGAACAGACATCTCATGAAAAACTTTAATCAGTGTAAAGCAACCATTATAATAAAGAGGATAAAAGAGCACAGAAGCTCCATTAGTCAGCAAACACTTGATTTCTTTACAAAATGAAGTGTTATGACAGTCAAGAGCAATCTTGGTTTAGAATAAAATCTAGGGGAATAGGGAGCATGAAAAAGGATGAGCAATATATTCTCATAAGCACCCTTTATGAATCTCACAAAACGTTACTTGTCTACACTGATGGAGTTATTTCCCCCATCATGAATTCCCTACACTTATAAAACTACAAGGCTAGAACAACTGATTCATAAAATAGCAGTAAATAGAAGAGAAAAATATCTCTTTTTTTCAGAAAGCTTGAATGATATCCAACTAAGTCATATTTAACAACATTTTAAAACACAAAAGTTGAGAATGATTTGTTAAGGTTTCTATTGAAAACTATTTTTCCCATTAATGTCACTAGAGCCACCCCATTTCTACTGTTATATCATAGCCCCTAAAACTGTAAGCAAATTGAAATGACTGTAAGAAGAAAAAAAAAGATGGAAAAAGGAACAAACCCACACCAAGCATATAAAACAATGATCAGTTCTCAAGAAATCTGAAAGAAGGGAAGTTATTATATAAATTGAAACAAATCACGGTTATCACTAATACAAAAAATGCAACAGACTAAATAAATAATTATTGACTTTAATCTTCCATATACCTATTTGAAGGTATACTTTCAATATACCTATTTCCTCATTTTCACAAATTATTTATGTGTAGGAAAGAGAATATAGCTGATCCCTTCATGTGTAGCAAAGCTCCACCACATATAGCAAGGAAGCTGTCCTTGTATGGCTCAAAGGGAGGCAGAATATATAGCCAGTGTTTCTGATAAAGTTCTCGTTTTTTTTAATAATAGCTTTATTTTCAAAATATATGCAAAGATAGTTTTCAACATTCATCCTTGTAAAACCTTGTGTTCCAACTTTTTTCTCTGTGTCTTCCTCCCACACCCTCCCCTAGATAGTAAATAATCCAATATATGTTAAACATGTATAATTCTTTTATTCATATTTCTATATTTATCATGCTGCACAAGAAAAATCAGATCAAAAAGGAAAAAATGGAAAAAAATGCAAGCAAACAAAAAAGTGAAATTACTATGTTGTGATCCACACATGTTTCAAAATCAGCTACCTATGCAATAGGATAGTCCTCTCTTTGGGTGCAAATGACTCTTTCTATCGCAAGTCTATTAAAATTGGCCTGAATCATCTCAATGTTGAAAAGAGCCATGTCCATCAGAATTCATCATCACATAATCTTGTTGTTGTCCTGTACAATATTCTTTTGGTTTCACTCATTTCACTTAGCATTAGTTCATGTAAGTCTCTCCAAACTTCGCTCAAATCATCCTGTTGATCGTTTCTTATAGAACAATAATATTCTATAACATTCATAACTTATTGGAGGGGATATGGGGAAAATGTATATAAATGCATTGTTGGTGGAATTGTAATCTAATCCAGCCATTCTGAAAGCAATTTGAAACTATGCCCAAAGGGCTATCAAACTGTAGTCCAGCAGTGTATCTCCTACGTCTGTATCTCAAAAAAGATCATAAAAGAGGGAAAAGGACCCACATGTACAAAAATAATGCTAAGGACCTGGAAACTGAGGGGATGCCTATCAGTTGGGAAATGGCTGAGTAAGTTGTGGCATTTGAGTGTAATGGAATACTATTGTTCTATAAGAAATGAGGAAAAAACTGATTTCAGAAAAATCTAAAAATATTTCCATGAATTGGTGCTGAGTGAAATGAGCAGAACCAGGAGACCATTCTACACAGCAATAGCAAACTTGTGTGATGACCAAATATAATAGACCTGGTTGTTCTTAGTAATAAATTGATGTAAGACAATTCCAATAGACTTTGGATGGAAAATACCATCCACATTTAGGCAGAGAAATATGGAGATTAAACGTAGACCTAAACATACTATTTTCACTTTTTGTTTTCTTTTTTCTTTTTGTTTTGATTTCTCTTTCATAAGATGACTAATATAGAAATATGTTTAAAATGATTGTACATATATAACCTGTATCAGATTGCTTGCTGTTTTGGAGAGGGAGAAGGGAAGTAAGGGAGGGAGAAAAAAAATTTGGAACTTGAAATCCTAGAAAAGTAAATATTGATAGTATTTTCACCTTTTTTGTTCGCTTGCTTTTTGTTTTCTTTCTCATTTTTTTCCTTTTTCATCTGATTTTTCTTGTGCAGCGTAATTGTGGAAATATGTATAGAAGAATTGTAAATGTTTAGCATATATTAAATTACTTGCTGTCTGGGGAGGGAGTGGAGGGAAAGGAGGGAAAAACAATTTGGAAAACAAGGGTGAATGCTGAAAACTATTTTTGCATATATTTTGAAAATAAAAAAGTTATTATTTTTAAAAATTGAGTATTGAAAACTACCTTTATATGTAATTAGAAAAATACTATTAAGTGAAAAAGAGAGGCAGAATAGATATCTCTAGCCTTTTCTCCCCCACCTTTCTGTTAGGAAGACTCTCATTACTGTTAGGAGAAGCAAAAGGTTGGGGTCAGAAGCTACTACTCTGGTCTTCTTGGTGGGAGGCTTGCAGGTCTAAAATTATATTTATCTCCTCCCTTAAGTCTAGAGAATGTGGTCAGGTTCAAGCTAATGTTTGATTACTTTGTCATTTGAAGAGAAGATCCTAAATCTATATCCAAGAATCCTTCCCTATCTAATGCCAGATCACAATGAACACACATTTAGTTCAGTTATTTTTCATTGTGTCCAACACTTTGGAGTTTTCTAGGCAAATATACTGGAATGGTTTGCTATTTCCTTCTTCATATATATGTATATATATGTGTGTATTTATGTATGTATATATATGTATGTGTATATATATATGTATATATATATATATATATTTGTATATATATATATATATTTATTTGCAATACAGAATGAAGGAGCTCTACCATTGGGAGGAAGGTAATTCAGTTCAACTAAGAGAGACAGGCTCTTTTTTCACTTAAGGGGAAACTCCCCAAAGTCCCTAGAGTAATAAACTCAGAATGGAGACATAATGGAAATTACCTATTGTTCTCAAAGGGTCTTCCCAGGAGCTTTTCCTTCAGCAGTTTTAAGTGGGGTTGCCCTCTTTCATTTTCTCTTTCAATGCTGTGCTCAAAAAAGACTTTTACTTGAAGAGTACCCAAAACAGATTCACAGGGATCTGGAGAAACCTTGACTTCTTGCCTCTCACCATTCTATCCTATTCTTCATATAGGGGAGGGCCTTTATTTCTACCAGTGAGAAGTTCTATACCAATGAGCTAAGAGACAAGGGTTATATAAGCATAATTGTCTTGTATTATCTTGAGTTCATATTTAATGAAAAGAAGAGAAAGGAATAGCCAAGTTTTTACAAATGACATTCTGCTAGGGATTTCCTTAACCATCTAATTGTCTGAAAGGTAAAGAGAATACAAGTTCTCACTGTTCTTTTTTCAGGTCTATAAAATGCATTTTGAGCAAAATGCAATCTTGAATGCCCCCTTCAACAATGATTTGTTAAAATCACATGAATGCTAAAAAAAAAAAGTGAACCAGATTTTTATAACTTTAGCCCATTGATCAGTGACCCAGATCTCATTACTAGGAATATATCTCAAATAGATCAAAGACAGAAATATCTCATAAATAACAAGACATTTATAGCAGCACTTTTTTGTGGTAAGAAAGAACTGGAAGCAAAGTAGATGCCCATTAATTGGTGAATGACTAAACAAACTGTGGAACATGAATATATGGAATATTATTGAGCCACCTGAAAACATAAAAATGAAGAATTCAGAGAAATATATAACCAGATTCAGAATGATGTAAGTAGAAGCAAGAAAATGATTTATAGGGCTATGAATGACTTAAAAGGAAAGAACAATGCAGGAAAATTTAAAACTGTATAACTATTCAGACCAGGCTTGGGAAAGAGTAAAGAAAATGAATCTCCACCTCTTCATCGAAGAGATAGGCAATTGTGTATGTGTAGTATTACATATACTAGCATATTATATATATATATATATATGCTATATATATATATATATATATATACATGTATATATATATACATAGAAAGTAGATTCACTGTTTTATTTTGCTGAACTTTTTTCCCCTTTCTTTTTAATACTTGTCCCAAGAAATGGGGTCTCTGAGTAAAATTGTGCTGTAAAAAAGCATAATAAATAGAAAATGTTAAATATAATTAAATTGTTAAAATATTATGTGGGAATCCAGAATAGAAACAATTACAGAAGAAAAAACTGTGATTGATGATCCTCTGATTTTAATATCAAATGAAATTTAAAATAGGGGAAAAAGTTATGCAGCAGAAGCATGCTGGGCCCATAAAATAGGGAGAAATATGCTCACTAAAGCGGTTTCTTCTTAGAATTCTTGTCCTTTACTAAAGTACTCATAAAAGTAAGCCATTTCATGAAGTACCTTGAAAATATTCTAATTTTAAAAAGTGCATTATTATTGGTATTATATAGCTGACATTCATGTCTTTTTTTAGAACACAGAATATAGCTTATTTCTATAAAAACAATAGATATGATGGTGTTACTGGGAGAGCTTGATTTATAGCTTTAACTAAGTGGCATCATTTTTTAAGTACAATGTGAAATAATGGAATGGGATAATCAGGGTATTATGTAGGTAGTAATGAAATATTTTACTTTGTAGGGATTTGTGAGCTTTTATTCTTATGAAATATAATAGAGTCCATTTTAAACTCAATGAGAATATTGACAAAGTAATAGCAGACCATCAAAAGCAGATTAAGAGCTGGTCTAGATTTAGGAAGAGTGGGTTGCAGAGCCTATCTCTGCCATACTGTTTGTTTGAACCTACTCAATTCAATTAACTTCTAAATTCTCCCATCAGCCCTTTAAATCTACAAGTTATAAAAGTGTTTCTAATTCCCATTGGTGAAGATAATTTTTACACAAGAAGTTCCCAACACTGATGAAATTGTGGACATGGACCCCCAAAACCTACCCCCAATAGCCTACCCTAATAATTTCTCCCCAATAAATTTCTCCATTTATTTAAATGACTCATCAACCTAAATATTAACATTTATCCATCAGCATCTTTGGGCTTCATTTCACAATATAGAATAGTTTTCCTCACCTCTCCCCAAATTGACTTAATACACTTTGAATTTATGACATTGGTAATTTTTTTAAAGGATGAAATGTAGATTACTAGACTCAAAGAAATCAAGAATTGTCCTTATTGCTACAAGGAGTATTAGTTGCAGAACTAAAATTCTGATCCAAGAATTTCATAGAAAATCTCAGTAAGCTGAAGCTGAGACCTGGAAATCAGTATTTGCCATTTTCAAGTTGAAGGGATGTTCAACATCCCTTCCCTTACCATCTGAAATAGGTCCAATCCAATAATATGTTAAATGGGTACCTATCATGGGATAGTTGGAAGTATATTGGACCCCACTGGGCTTCTTCTACTGTAAATTATTTGGTTGCATTAAATATTTTCTAAAGTCCTTTTTATATTTGAACTAAAATAATCAACAATGCCTATTTGCTCAATTTCTGGCTGGAACTCAAAAGTTGGTCAATTTGAAATACACAGTAGACTCTATCATGAAACAGTTGGGCCAATTCCTTTCTAAAATAGGTCAATAAGAGTACAAGCATTAGCTACATTTTTGTAGTGATGATAGAATACGAGGGGCAAAATCTCAATATATGATTCAAGCAGTCGTATCTTCGCCACTAGTTAGTAGTACTTCCTCATTAATTAACATCTCAGTTTTCCTTACACAGAAAATGAGGAGGTTCCAGCAAATGACCTCTAAGATTCCTTTTAACGCTAAGGCATTAAGATGAGGTAGATGTAGCACTGGATATTAAGTCTGAAGATCTTGAGTCTAAAATCACAGGTGTGTTCCTTGGAACCTAAGTGAACTTGGCTAAGTCACTCTGGTCTTTAATTTCTTCATCTGTCAAATGAAGACTAGATGACCTGTAATATCTTACCTAACTCTTAAATCTTTTGATAATCCACTGTCCAGTGAACTTTACCTCTGTTTTATAAAATTCTGCAGCTCTGATCAAGGGAAAACAGAATGCAAAAAGCAAATAAATAAAGCATAATTTTTTGCCTTATTGCAATTTTTCTATTGTTTAAAATAAGGAACACATCTCTTTTCATTTAACAAGTTTCTAGATCAATACATACCTTTTAATGGCAATAGAACTGCTGTTATCAGTAGTGTTACTTTGGATAAGCAAAACTGTTTAAAACACACACACACACACACAAACACAAACACAAACACCCAAAGTCTCAATCACAGAACTTAAAACCAATACAAAAGTTTTAAAAATAGACCTTATTTGGACTCTTTATTTCACATCACTTAAGGAGATTTGATGGAGCAAACTTTTAAGTGTTTACTTTACTCTTACTGACACCTGAGGAAACTATTTTTAAAATTAGGACAAAATTATACAATTTGCAACACTCATATGGTAAAGCCATTTTTTCTCAGACGAAAATACAATTTGTAATTATGCATTACTAATGAAATGACTTTGTAATGAAAACTGCCCCAAAAGGAACATTCCTGAATTTTTTACATCACCTGAAATTGTCTGAATTGCAATTCTCCCAGTCTTATGATTATGGAATGTTGATATGAAATTATGATCCAATCATCCCTTTGTCCTGGAAAACTGTTTGCAGAATTTCCGCAGAATTAGATGGGTATTTTTGCTAAGAGCTTTGTTTCTGCTGTACTTCCTTCTTTGATCCTATTCAATTATGTGATTTACATGAATCTGACAGGTTTTCTTAGAGTCATATTTTAGGTAGAGATGAATAACAAACAGGGAAAATGTAGTAAGCCTAATTGCTAAATATTTTATACTTACTCTTTTGAGAAAAAGATTTTGCCAGACCTAAAAAAGGAACAACTATTCTTCCAGTGTACAAAAGGGCTGGGAAACAGTACACATCTGAATAATATAATTTCACACGGAAACAACCACTTTGGCTCAAGGTTTGGGGAAGTTTTATCCAAAAGGGTACTTTATCAAACACAATAATAGATAAATGTCCTTATATTATTTCACTAAATGAGAGCGTGTTCATTCTGTTCAATGTTGCCCATGAGATCTTTTGTGTCACTGACTGTTGAAATGGATCCTGTGTTAAAATAGAGAGTGTTGTCAAAGTTCGCTTCTTGTGGTACTTGAACCTGTCTTTTCTTGTAAAAGAAATATGCAGCAGCACCAACTCCTGTCAGAATTAGGAGCACCACCACGACAATTATTCCAGCTGAATTGTGAGATTTGGAGGCTTTCCTAGTCTCTGGTACATCTATAAAGAAGCAGGAGCCACCATAAGAAAAAGGACACAAGCAAAATGGCTAAGAATTTGACTTGGGAAGCAGAGGGCAATGTTATTTTACATAGCAGGGGAACTTGTGGCTATTCCCCCTCACCACATTTGTCAAACAGAAATGAAAGCCAAGTAAGTAATAGTCTACATGACATAGAAAATGTTAAGAATGTCATCTAGTTGTAGGAGCTTTTTAGCTCCATAGGCATCGATTAGCTATTTCATTATCATTTTTAAACTAACGTAAGATAAAAACTTTAAAATATAAAATTAAAAAATTATAATACAAATTTTTAAGCATTTTAGTATTGAAATTTCTGTGATGTCCTTACCGTTTCTTTCTGTTATTGCCTCAGTAGTTTTAACATCAACAACTTTAAAAGAAAAAAAAAACATTTATTTAAAATTTACATGAGCTCAAAAATTAAGTGGCACTTGCATAATTTATTTTACTTAATTTTTAAATAAGCACTAATGATTTCATATTTAAATGATATTTTATTGTAACTTGCTCTGCCTGTACTAACCCAACTTGTTTATTCCCATGACTTTATTTTATCCCTATGCCCATCTTATACTTGTACTGACTGAATGCAGCATCCTCTTATTAATGGAACTTTTCTATAATAATTGTTCATATTTACTTGGTATTTTACAATTTACAAAGTATTTTCCTAAAAGGAACCACATGTGATAGATACTGGAAGTATTATTATCCCTATTTTGTAAAGAGAAAATTGAGGCTTGGAGAAGTTAACAGCTTGTCCATGGTCATCCCATTGCTAATAAGAGGCAAAAATCAGACATAAAAGCTTTCTAATTCCTGGCCCACTGTATCATGTTCCAAGATATTATCAGCATCAGATTCTAGGTATATGGGGCATTGGTAAACTTTCTTGGACTATAAATATCCCTAGAATGGGTCTTCCCAAATATTCATGACTTTGAGAATATATATCATTAAATATGAGAATATATCATTAAAATAAAATAAGACTAAATTATAATATGAAAATAAAAATGAAGGCTTTGTTTGTTCCAGAAGAGCAATAGGGAGAACTTTTCAAGTATGGTTCAAATTATTCCTAAACTCTCAAGGTCATTCTCCATTTATAATGTCCCAATGTAGCTCCAATGCGGTTCAAATTCTATTGGGTATCTAGCAATTGCTCTTTGCTTTTTTCCACTAACACCGCATTTGTGTCTAACTATGTGAGTAGTGGAAATGGTATGATAGGATTTCAATATTACAGGAAGAAAAACTTACTTTTTTCTCTTTTACAAATATACCCTTTGTAGGAAGAGCAGTAAAGGTTGTTCCAAAATCCACTTGAAGAATAGAGCTCCACACAGTCTTCATTCCGATCACCTGAGGGCTCTCCTGTTTTCCAGTTGACAAAAGATACTGCAGTATTGTCTATCCAAAGCCAGTTCCCTGATTGTTAAAGGAGACAACCAAAAGTCACTTAGCAATAATCACTCTGAAAAACCTCAAGCTTTCTAAGGAGGTAGGTATATTAACTTTATATACATGTAATTTTGAACAAATTTGAATAGATTCTATAGATTCCAAACCAGATGTTTCACCTATAAGACTACAGTATCTAATTATGGGAAATGAGCAGAAACTAATCCAATAAGAAATTTTAAAGAGTTTTTAAAAATACTTTCCACTCACAAGACACCATGGTTGGTGCTGAGGGAAGTGCAAATGGATGTGAAATCCATCGCAGAGCTTTAGAATCAAGTAGAGGAGTCAAGAAATTCATATAGATAGCTATAGTATAAAACAAATTTGATAAATGCATAATGGAAGTTTTTAAGATCAGAAGAGGGAAAGTTGACTTTCAGCTTCCAGTAAGGCATCATAGAAGATATAGTTTTTGAACATGACTTTGAAGAACAGATAGACTCTTAGAAGAAACAGAAGAACCGACAGATGAGTTAAGGAGATTATTCTATGCATAAGAACTAATGTCAGCAAAAGCAAAGGGGCAGAGAATTATGCTTAGAAATTCATAAGGAGTAAAGTTTGGCTGGGCAATAGAATAAAGGAAGGAAAGAAGTGTTTGGTAAGCTTGGAAGAGTAGGTCAGAACCAGACTGTAGAATGAAAGGGGAAAAATGATTAGTACAAAATCAAAAGTGAGATAGTCCCTGCTTTTAAAGGGCCTAACTGATGCAAAGTAAAATGAGCAGAACTAGAAAAACATATCACCAACATTGTGAGATGATCAATTATGAATGACTGAGCTCTTCTTAGTAACACAATGATCCAAAACAAGTGTGAAGGACTCACGAAGGAAAATGTTATTATCCACATAAACAGTTTAATACCATTGAATCCCTTATGTTTTCTTTTAGCTTTTCAGATTTCTTCTGGGTCTGGAAATCAATTTTTTTGCTTCAATTTTGGAACAATTGTTCTTATGGACACTTGAAATTCTTCTGTTTCATTGAATGACCATTTTTCCCTTGAAGTATAATGCTTAATTTTGCCAAGTATATGATTCTGGATTATAGTCCTAGTTTCTTTGGCCTCCAGAATATCATGTTTATGACTTCCAATACTTTAATGTTGCAAGTGCTAAGTTTAATGTAATCCTGATTATGGCTCCCCAGTATTTGAATTGTTTCTTTCTGGCCACTTGCAGTATCTTTTTTCCTTCACCTGGTAGTTCTGTAATTTGGCTATAATATGTCTTGAAGTTTTTATTTTGGGATTCTCTTTCCTATGATGATCAGGCGGTTCTTACAATGCCTATTTTGCCCTCTCATTCCAGGATATCAGTGCAGTTGTGCTTGATAATTTCTTGAAAGATGCTGCCAAGTTTTTTTTGTTTGGTTTTTTTTTTTTTTGATTATGGCTTTAAGGGTATCCAATTGTTCTGATATTCTCTCCTGTATCTATTTTCCAGGTCAGTTGTTTTTCTAATGAGGCATTTTACATTTTCTTCCATTTCTTAATTCTTTTGATTTTGTTTGATTGATTTTAAATCTTCCATTAGAATCACTACTTTCCACTAGACCAATTCTAATCTTTAAGGAGTTGTTTTCCTCAATTAGTTTCTGTGCTTTCCTTTCTATTTAGCCAATTGTACTTTTTAAAGACTTGCTTTCTTCAGTGAATTTTTTATCTCCTTTTCTATTTGACTTATTCTATTTTTTGAGTCATTCACTCATTTGTTCAATGCTTATTTTTAAAGTGCTGTTTTCTTCAATTACCTTTTTAAGCTCCTTTTGTAACTGGCCAATTGAATTTTTTTTGTTCATTGCACTCTTTTTCCATTTCACTAATTTTATTTTTCAATAAATTGGTGTCTTTTTCATATCTCTTTTGCAGGGCATCATATCCTTCTTGCACTGATTTCAATTTATTTTCCCATTTATCCTCCAGCTCTCTTTTGAGGTTCTTTATGCAATCTTCCAGAAAGGACTTTTGAAAAGGGTACCAGTGATGGTCCTTAATAACTTCCTCTGGAGTTTTGTCTAAAGGAACCTCAGGATCTGGGGTCAGCCCTTCTTTTCTCCATAGAAGCTATCTATGGTGAGAGGTCTCTTTTGCTTCTTCATTTTTTTTTAGACAGTGTGGATGTCTCTTTAAGGCTCGGAAAAACAGCAGCTGAAGTTCTTTGCCCTGGGGCACTTTGGCGAATTAACTTAAAGTGCTGGGCCGGTGGGTGCTAGGACTAAGGCCAAATTACTCCTTAAACAAGGCAAGTCTGCCAGAACACCTGCCCCCAATCAGGGCAGAGTGTCCCCAGTGCCTCAGATAAACTCCAGGTGTTTGGAGTTTGGAGTTTCTGCCACGCTGAGCTGAGTCCCACCCTCACTTCCGGCCTGCACCTAATGGATTGTTTATTCCTCTGTCCAAGTTAAACAAACCTGATATGAAGTTCTTCAGCGATATCCGAAAGCAGTGTCCAAGTATTTCTGGATTTGTTGACTTGAAGATCAGTTCAGAGGCTTATTTTATTGTTGATTTGAGAGAAGATCGGAGGAGGACACAGAGAGTCACGTTTTCACTCCACCATCTTGGCTCTGCCCCCCCCCCCTACAGGGACTCATTCTATTTTTTAAGCAGTTGTTTTTTTTTTTCCCCAAGCTGCTAACTCTTTTTTTTATAATTCTCTTGCATCATTCTCATTTCTTTTCCCAGTTTTTCTTCTACCTCTCTAATATGATTTTTAGTTCATTTTTGGACTCTTCCATGAGATTGAGAACACTTCACATCTCTACCACCTGGATTCTCTGGCTTTCTTCCAATATTAATTATCCACCTTCAGCAAGATGCCCTTTCCAGTTCTTTTTTTTTAATTCAGTGCCTTTCCACTCACACTACCCCAAATTTACCTTGTCTCTATCTTATTTGTACATAGCTGTTTGCCTTTTGTCTTTACAATTAGATGGTAAGTTCCTTGAGGGAAGGGATGGGGTCTTTTTGCCTTTGTTTGTATCCCCAATGCTTAGTGTATTGCTTGGCACATAGTAGGAGTTTAATAAATGCTATTTGACTGACTGGGCAACTATAAAAGGGGATTCATAATTTCAAAGGTATGCAGAAATATTAATGATTTAACTAATCACAGCTCATACATTGCACTTATCTTATTCATCCAAAAACAGTGAAAGGTGAAAAATTTCCTCCTTTTATTATTTTCCTTTTCAATTTTAATCTTTTACTGTAAGAAGATATTCCATCAAGAATATTAAAAAAGTATGGAGCAATATATATATATGTGTGTATACATATACATATATGTATGTATATACACACACACACATATATGTGTATATATATATATATATATATATATGTAAAACTAGAAGCTTTCTGTTGACCACAATATGTTGCTTCTTGCAAAAGTTTTGTTTTTCCTTCTTTCTTTTATTCTTCCCAGTTGGGTAGGGAAGGAGCAGAGTGAAATGGGGATAAAGAAGGTTAGCAATAAAGTTGTCCAAAAAGGAAAAAGGAAAGAAAAGAAAAAAGAAAAGATCATTGAAGTATGTTTTTGAAATTCACAAAGAGAACAGAAGGACCAGAAAAAAAATCACTTCTCAGCAGGACAGAATTGAAAGTCAAGGTATGAATTTGTTATTTATTTAAAATGAAAAGTAATCTGCATATAACAGAAATCACTAGTTTCATGTCACAATCGTTTTTTAACTCATTAGATAAAAAAGAAACCTAAGATTAGATATGATATACATACATAAATAGATATTCATACATATATGACATAATATTTAATAGCAGAGTAAATATATATACATGTATACATATATACATGTACATATGTATATACATGAATATCCACTTCATTTGATGTTTAAGTTCAAAATTTAAAAATAAACAATTTTTTAAAACCACAATATAATGTACACTAAGTTTATCCATTTCTCATCTTTTACAATGAAAATATGATGGGAAAACCATGAATCAATCATAAGACCACTGAAGTTTTTGTTTTCCCTTGGAACAGAAGATTCCAGATGTTCAAGTCAATTCAATTTCAGTTCAAATAACATTAAGTGCTTTTGACATCCAAGTCACTATGTGGAGCTAGAGATAGAAAGGTGAGAAAACCTTTACCTTGAAGGATTCCATTATCTCCTGAGAGCAACAGAGAGAATCGTAAATACATCAATAAGAAGGATAGAATATAAAGGAGTAAAGTGTTATAGGGGACAAGTATATACATAAACATGTATAAGATAACATGAAAAGTCAGATGTGAAAAGATCAAAGAGGAAATTCAAAATGTTAAGGAAAGTTGGAGAAGTGACAGGACACTTAAATGGAGGGAGTGGCAGCAGAGATTGACCTTGGAAGAAGAGATGAATTTTAACAAGTAGAAGTGAGGAGGGAGGGGAGCAAAAATACTTATGTTCCATAAAAGGCATAATGATACTTACCCTCTATATTTTTAAACATCCCTATCCAAAAATTGGTTTTGCTTTTAAGTGGCTCGACCTTGTATGTCAGAAAGGTCGATTCCACAACTGACTCAATGGAAACCAAAGTTGCACCTGCAGAGTGGACAAAAGAACAAATATGATTCAGATTCATAAAACTATGGGAATGGGAAATCATAGGACTACAAGGGAAATAAACTGTCTATTGTGGGAGGTTTAATGCTAGGCCCTGGGATACAAACACAAAGCAATTTCTATTCTCAAGAACCTAACCATACATAAGCTAATGCTTTCTTTTCACACTGAAGAAAATTGAGATATAGAGAGGTAAAATAATTTGTCATTGTTATGGAAGTTATCCTCCCTCTCTAGCACTTAGCTTAATTTTACCCTTCCTTCAACATCTATCTCAAATGCTCTTCTGTTCTTCCCTTACTACCTTGGCCACCCCTCAGCAAGTACTTCCTCTTCTAAATTTCTCTAACACTCATAGTCTGCAGTAATCTGCCAACTAACCTGTACTAATTTTTTTATTAGTGATAAATAAATGCATAAATAGATGAATGAAACCTCTGGTAATAGTAGCTAAAGGATAGATCTTGGGAATAGGAAGATCTAAATTCCAAATACATACCATCTGAATTCTCACAAGCAAGTTACATATCACAGCAACTCTCTAAGACTTTAAGTTACAGTAAGTCAGTCACTTAAGTTGAATATAGACTATAAACAATTAAAGAACAAATAAATCATTACCTACAATATCTATAATAGAAAAAATCATTCTTGTTATTAATATTTCAACAATAAAAATGGTCATGGGTCAGATTTTATTGGCTTTACCTATTTAGATAAAAATAGATTTTCTCCTGTTTCTCTGAGTGGCAAGTTTTTGGTAATGTTCTATTAACTCATTTTGCCTAAAATCAGATCTAACTCCAAAAATGTATTACTATTCTGAAGAACAGCCACTATTATTGAAAAGAATTTTTTTTTCTCTCAATTAACAAACTACTCCACTTTTGAAAAACAGAAACTAAAGCAAAGAAAATCAATTGAAACTCAACACAGAGAATAACACTAATAAGTGGATTAAGTGCCTAAGCAGTAAAAAGTAAAGTTTTTACTAACAGATGGTTAAATTTACCTGAATTAGAATTTTAAAGAAAAAGGGCCAACTTTTAAATCCTGTCTCTGACATTTGCTATCTATGTCTTGGCTTTTAGCAAATCATTTTTTCCTCTCCAGGCCACAATTTCCTCACTTTAAAATGAAATGAAATATTTGGATTTGATTATCTCCAAGTTTCCTTCCAATTAAAAATTTTAAGACCCAATGACAGATCTAGACAGAAATTTGAATAAAAGGCCAGTAGTTGTTGCGACAAGTCATGATTAAACCAATGTGTTAAATGATGAATCCACATTAATAAGATTATATATTTATAATTTAAATGAACTTCAGAAGTCATCTAATCCAAATGCCTCATTTCTTGCAGAAAAACTGTGATTTAGAAGAGGTGAGATACCAAATCACTACTGATCAGAGAAATGCAAATTAAGACACACCTGTTAGATTGGCTAAGATGACAGGAAAAGATAATGATGAATGTTGGAGGGGGTGTGGGAAAGCTGGGACAATGATACATTGTTGGTGGAACTGTGAACGGATCCAGCCATTCTGGAGACCAATTTGGAACTATGCTCAAAAAGTTATCAAACTGTGCATACCCTTTGACCCAGCAGCATTTCTATTGGACTTATATCCCAAAGAAATCATAAAGGAAGGAAAGGGCCCCACATGTGCAAGAATGTTTGTGGCAGCCCTTTTTGTAGTGGCTAGAAACTGGAAACTGAAGGGATGCCCATCAATTGGAGAGTGGCTGAATAAATTATGGTATACGAATGTTATGGAATATTATTGTTCTGTCAGAAACGACCAGCAGGACGATTTCAGAGAGGCCTGGAGACTGATGCTGAGTGAAATGAGCAGAACCAGGAGATCATTATACATGGCAACAACATGGTTCTCTTCAACAATGAAATGTTTCAAACCAGTTCCAATTGTTCAGTGAAGAGAGTTATATACACCCAGAGAGAGGGATATGAAATGTGGACCACAACATAACATTTTCATGCTCTCTATTGATGTTTGCTTGCATTGTGTTTCCTTTCTCTGATTTTTTTCTTATAGATAAGATTTTTCTTGCACAACAATGATAAGTGTGGAAATATGTATACATATATTTGATTTGTCAAGTATTTTAACATAATTAACATGTAGTGGATTTCCTGCCATCTAGGGGAGGGGTGGGGAGTAGGGGGGAAAATTTGTAACAGAAAGCTTTTTAAGGGTTAATGTTGAAGAATTACCCATACATATGTTTTGCAAATACAAAGTTTTAATAAAAAAATAAAATAAAAGAGGTGAGATATAAGTGAATAATAACATGAAAAATATTTCAGAGATTAAATGCTATATGGAGGCTTATATTTTAAAATAATTCTGCATATAGGTTCTCTGGAAAAGGAAGAGTAAAAGAAGAAAGAAGGGAGGATTTTTTTAAAAGGTCCAACAATGAATGACGAGGGTGGGATTTCTCTGCTCAGCTGAAGAAGGGATAAAAACAATCTTTTATTTTAAAGTATCTAAGAAGAAATTTGGTTCTATTTTGCTTCAGATGAGCAAAGGGATTAAGTACTCTGGTCTACCTGATGAGTTCATATAACTGCAGGGATCATATTTTAAAAATGGCTCTGTGGCAAAGAGAAGCCCAATTCTTTCTCATAATTCTGGGATTTGGACCAAAAAAAACCTGCTAGACATACTTCGGGAAAGGTAATAATGACTTTCTATGCTAAAAGAAACTCATTACAAGGAAGCAAATAGAGAAAAAATAGAAAATCAGATACTTGACATTTATTTTTTGAAGAATTTAAGAGGCACTTGTAAAAAAGACGCTTGTTTTGCTCCAATATATATATATAAAATCTGTGAGCGAGCTCTCAATAGAACTCAAACTTACCCATTCGGCTACATTCCAGCAAAGCTTGGCCCCAGCTTCTTGTAGAGGAAGATTCAATATAGTAGCAATGACCACTGAAAGGGATCCAAGATGATTGTTCTGAATCTGGGCATCTGCCAGGCAACTGTGGAGGCTCCGTGGCAGGCAATACTGAAATTGAAGACAATTAAAGAAAAAAAGTCTCAAGTTTATGAAAAAAAAAGATATTCCAGGATTAATTTATGAGAAAAGAAAATCCACCACTGGTCACATGTAAGAATCGCTCATTATTTAATTGTTTGTCATTTGAATTCAGCATGATCACTATTTGACTTTTTATTATTTTATCAGGTCTATTAATTTTATATAACCATAAAAATATAGCAGTGACATCAAGAGGAGACGGAGAAGAGAATGTGTAAATGGATTAAAATAGTTAATCTAAAATCTTTATGTTAGATAAAGGAAAGATTTTGGCCTGCTCACAAGTTCCTGAGACAATATTTAATGCTCCTAACAACACAATGTTGTAGCAGTAGCAGTACAATGATCAGGGTAGGAACTTGCTTGCTTTGAAAATTGAAATCCCCTAAATAATACTATGGCATCTAATTACCCTCTGATTTTTTGCAGAGTAATTGGTAGCTTTCATTACAAGGTGCTGTCCTCCAGAATCCATCCAGATCCATATAGACACAACCTGATTTCACTTGAGGCTCTCCAGGGCCCCAGTTTGTATATCTCATTCTCCATTTATCAATCCATGCATATTCACCTTGAGTCTATAAGGAAAAACATGGACTTTAGGTTACTCCATATACCTCCAAATAAACCAACTGAAAAAAAATGTTTTTAATCAAGTCAAAATATTCCCCCCTCCCAGATCCATAGATAGTTTGAGTTTGAGAACATATTACATTACAGTCTCTACTTTTATAGAGAGAGTAACTGAAGATAATGACTATTTTAAATTCACACAATTAGTAAATAGAATAGAATCCAGAATCCTGATCAAGGTTCCTGGTTCCTAATCCAGCAGTGATACATGATCCTTTTGATTGTTTTATTCAATTTATTATTTTATAATTTACTAATTCATGCAAAGTTTTTAACAACACAGCTTGTCATGCCCTAAAAATGACAACATGCTTTCATTATTTTTTATGTTAAAAGGACATTTGTAGCAGGCAATGTTCATTAACAGACTAACATAGGCAAAGCTGTTCTATTCTTTAATTCAATCAATGATTTATTTCTCATTGATTCCATATAAATAATTATATAATTAAGTATTAATCATTCTCATTTGGTTGAAAATAATGGTGTAGGATAAAGCAAATTAATATTCTTATACAAAATAAATGTATACTATATTTACTATGGATAAATAAGAATAAAATATTTATTTTACTTTTTATTGAGGAAAATATCCATGCTTAAATAGCAATAATTAATATAAAACTGACAAAAATTGACATTAAAAGGACAAAAATTTTTAAAAATAAGTTGATTCATAGCCAATATCATACTTTTAAGTATGATAAGCAATAACAGTGGAAGGACTTAGTCATGACCTTAGTTACCAGAGAAACCACTAGCTCAAGGTTCTTTTGTCATCTCACAGGGTCACTACTTTCCACTGACTCCCTAAACAGATAACAACACCCCCGCTCTTCTCCCAGGGGCATATGAAAGGTGGACTAATAAATTTCAAGATTTTTGCCATACTTTTGGGATCTTGACTTCCTCCATATATCTCACGACTTAATCCCTTAACACACTCACAACTATGTTGTCTCCAGATCAGTTCTCTATGTACACTTAGTCTAATCCTATCATTGTTCTATTTAATGCTATTTCTACTTTTTCAATAATCATATCCATGACTATGAGATCTAAATATGTACCTGAGCATCTAAATATAATGTCCCTATTGTCCTGGATAGAGAAAAAAGATTGTTGCAAAAATCTTTGCAGGTCTGTTCCATTTTTCTTTTATCTAACTATCAGTACTCTAACTGTATGGTCCTTTTCTAGTCAAGAAGCATTTATTAAGCATCTACTATCTACAAGAGAATTTTATCAAATATTAAAACATTACCTAATTCCAATATCAAATATTTTGTAAAGTAGGGATCCTACCAAAATCCTTTTATGAAGCACCAGATACTTAAACCAAAAAGAGTAAAAATAGAAAGAAAATTATAGAACAATTTCATTATTTAACGTGAATCCAAAAATTCAAAATAAAACACTAGCTAAAAAGTTACAACAATATATTAGAGATTATACATTGTAACTAACCAAGATTTATATCAGGAATGCTGGGATGGTTTAACATAGGGAAAACTGTGAACACAATTGGTTATATCAATACTAAGGTTTTTTAATCATATAATTATCTCAATAAATTCAGAAAAAAGCTTTTAATAAAGTACAGCATTCATTTCTATTAAAAACAATTTAAATAATAGGTATAAGTGGATTTTTCCCCTTAAACTGATAAAAAAATATTTAACTAAAACACAGACAAACATTATTTGTAATGAGGACAAACTAAAAGCTTTCCCAGTAAGATCAGATGTGAAACAAGGTTGCCCATTGTCATTAGTATTACTCAATATTGTATTGGAAATCCTACCCATAGCAATAAGAGAAGAAAAAGAAATAAAAGGAATCAGAATAGGGAATGAGGTGAGAAAAATATCTCTCTTTACTGACATTATGATGATACAAAGGAGTAACTAGGGGCAGCTAGGTGGGGCAGTGGATAGAGCATCAGCCTTGAAGTCAGGAGGACCTGAGTTCAAATATGATCTCAGACACTTAATGTTCCCTAGCTGTGTGACTGTGGATAAGTCTCTTAATCCCAATTGCCTCAGCAAAAAGCAAAAAACAAACAAAAAAAAAACCCAAAGGAGTAACTAAAAAGTTAATTGAAACAATATTTTTAGCAAAGTTGTAGTTTATAAAGTAAATCCACATAAATCAACAACTATACATATATCCAAACAAAATCCTGAAAGAAGATATGATAAGAGATTTATAATAACTTTAGACAGCATAAAATATCTGGGAGTATAAAACTCAAGAACTATATGAAAAAAATATTTTAAAAATTTTTATTCAAATAAAATCAGATTTAAATTATTGGAGAAATATTGATTGGCAAACAATTGAGTAGACAGAGCCAATATAATTAAAATGACAATTTTACCCAAACTAATTTACATATTCAATGCCATCCCTATTAAATTACCAAAAAAAATGATTCTATTGAATTAGAAAAAAAGAACAAAATTCATTTGGAAGAACAAAAAGTCAAGAATATAAAAGGAATGAAAAAAAAAACGTAAAGAAAGGAGAGTTAGCAGTACCAGATTTTAAACTATAATATAAGGTTGTAATTACTAAAATTATCTGGTACTGACTAAAAAATAGAAGGGTAGACCAGTGGAACAGAGTAGACAAACAATATATAGCAGCAAATAAATATAGTAGCCTTGTATTTGACAGATGTAAAGACTTAAGTTTTGGGGATAAGAATTCATCATTTGGTTTAAAAAAAAATGGGAAAACTAGTCTGACAGAAATTGGGCATAGACCAATCTCTTATACCATTTATTAAGATGAGATCAAAATTGACACATGACCTAGATAATAAAGACATATTACAAGAAAATTTGAAAAACTTAATACTTGTTTAGTGACCAAAGTAAGAATAGATTACTGGAGAAAATGAATCATTTAAATTTTGACTTTGTGATAAATAAAACCAAAAGCATAATAACACTCTTTGCTATAGGTAGGTAAATTCTTTATAAGAGAAACAAAACTTGATATGACTACCCAAATTAAATCAATGTACATTCTGAGGATCAGCATGGAATAGTATAAAGAATCAGCCTTAAAATGAGGAAGATCTACATTCATGTCCTGTTCCTAGCATATATTGTATATGTGATCTAGAGCAAATAATTGAATCTCTTCACATCCTAGGAAACTCTACAAAAATAAGTTGCACAGCAAATGCCACTTGCATCAGTTACTGTACCATCCTATCATCATCATTCTGTATTAAAAACAACAACTCTGATACTAATTTACTTTAATGCAAAGATGGAATAGGTGAAGAAGAAAAAATATTAGAAGAGTATGAAAGGTCAGAGACTTGTGGAATATGCAGAAGCCTTATGCTTAAACCCAATGAATACTTTTTGAAGAAAGAAATCATTGAGTATTGGAGATAGAGAATATCAAATAAAATCACAAAATAAAATAATTTCTTCTATTTTAGTAGACAGAGAAGAGACCCATCTTTGATATGGGAAACACCATTAATTGAAATTATTTGTGTAGATCCAGACCACTGACTCTCAAGAACGAAGACCAAAATCCACACAAAGTTAGAAAAGTAAAAAGGAGAAAAAGGTGTGCTGTTCATTTAAAACAATTCCATCTGATCTATGGAAAACACCTATTGAGGATGAGCAGTGGTATATAGAAAGAAGAAAGAAAGTAGATTTCATCAATTTTACCTGGATAAATTTCAATGATGTGAATCAATTGACATTAATGAAGAAATAGCCACACAAACAAAAACCTAAAACCATCTTAATTAGTAAATGCTTGACTGAGATTATTGACCAAACAAAGAGACATTTGGCAGCCAAGAAAAATAATGGTTTAGACAATACTTGTTTATACAATAGAGTGAAAAATAATTGAATATTATGGGTCATATTCACCTCAAAAAAGGGAAGGGGAAGTTTATAGAAAGCTCAGCAACTCAAATTTAAGCAAAATCTTCCTAAGGCTATTTAAAAATGAAAATGAGAAATAAACAATAAATAATAAAATATATATATATGATAATAAAGAGAAGAAAAATGTAATGGTGTTCTCTGAAAAAAAAATAGGTAAATAATTAAAGCTAATTAGAATCAAGAAATGATCGAAAAAGGATCAAATAGAATAAAAGAAATTCTCAGGTAAGGCTTTGGAGAAATATTGCAAGTTTTTAGATACATTTAAGGGAAGCCTGATATTTTCCTAATATCTTACCAAATTGCTATTCAGACCAATCCACACAGGTTCATTGTGCTTCTGCATTTCCAGCCACACAAATGCATTGACGTAGGGGTCTAGGATGCTGGCGATTTTGGAGAAGCTATCCTCACAATATTCCTTTGCATCTTTCCATTTCATTTTTGTTGTAATGACTGAATAGCTACTGTCACCAAACTTGGCAAAGTCCTCAGATGCTGGTGTCAAGGGATGAGGCTGAGCAGGGTCTGAAATTTAAAAAAAAAAACAAAAGGCATTGTTTTAATTATCTCATTGAATAAAATTGATTGAGCTGAGGCTTCATCTAGTGCATGACCCTGTATTAGAATGGAATTACTAGAGTTAAAAATGTATCCTAACAGAAACATGAGTATATATCTTGCATTTGCACAGCATTGAAATGTACAAGGCAATTTTCTTATAACAAATAGCTATTTTGATCTTCAGTACTAGTTTTCAAAAACAATCATTTTCAAATTGGTTAAACAACTATGTATTAAGCCCAAGGTTATCTGATAAAGAATTATATTTTCCCCAAATGACAAATAGAAAGACTTTGCAAATTTAAGAGCAGCTGGAGAATTAAGAAGGAAATATTCACTGGCAGGGGATAAATTAATCTCTTTAGAAAGGAGACTTACTATCAAGGGAGATTACTATCTAGTCATAATTTTGAACCATCTTCCTTTAAACTTTCTTTCCTCATCTTAGTTGAGTTCTCATGTTAAAAATTAGCAAGATCTTTGATTCATTACTCCTTCAAACCATCCTATGGATAGAGTATGTATATAGAATAAGTTCTGGTCCTAGGAAGAAAGCATATAGGGAAACCTTGGCTCAATAACACAGCCCATTCTTATCGCTGGTGCCCAATGTCTGTTGCTTATGCCATTGGTTTGGATTCCGACCTTTTCTTGTCCCTCGTCTTGGCCCATATTAATAAATATTACCTAGTTCTCTCAATTTATTGTTTTAGGGCCCTTCCCTTGCTTCCATTCTCCCAGAGTATGTCCACCTGCCATTATAATTCACTGGTTCCTGGCCATGTACACCTCTTCAGTATATATGGACTGCATCCTTTGGAACTCTATGGAGATCTGTGCTATATCTTCATCTATATCTACACAGTACCTGAACTACATATTTCCTATTCTGCTATAAGCCACGGGGTCCCCTTCCTTTGGTATTCTCTTTTCTTTGTTGCAGGGCCTTGTACACCTGGTACATAGTGTGTCTCATGTATATACATATATATATATAATATTAGACATAAATATAAATTTTTTTATATAACATATATATTATTATAAATATTAGATATTATCATTATCATTGCTATTATTATAATAAATCTAAAGTTCTATTGGTCCATGGAGTTCCTAAATGACAATGTAGCAGTAATAATGCCCCTTGGAACAGTAGTGATTGATAGCACAGGAAAGTACTTCATCAGGCACTTTGACCACTACCAAGAGATAAAATTTGACTTTTCAATTGAATTGTGTCCCGGATAAAAGTTAAATGTGAATCTTAGCAGATTACAACAGTAATTATAAGTAAGTTTCTAAATTCTATTCCTAATCATTCTGTAATATATACTATGATTCTTTTTTGCTTAATATCCCCTTTTCTTTATCAGATAAATGTGGTCTTAATGCATAACTGTTGTTTAATTAATTTGAAAATAACTGCTTTTGAAGACCATTATAAAGATCAAATGACTTATCACATACCTGACTCATATTTATATTTATACATTGTACATTATTTTTAACTTTTCCCCCTTTTGAGAAGCTCTTTTGGTTTCAAATTTTATTACTGTAATTTCCCCAGCATTCTGGAGTTGGGATGATGAGCCAAGAATGTGAGAATCTAACCATTGAGAAGTCAGGCTTTCCCTAAAATTGAACCCAGACAAAACATAGTGGTTCGATAAAGACAAAGGAATGGTGCAGGTCACTAGCATGGAAACAGCTGAGTGGTTTTCCCAGCCTCTAAGCTAAATACCATTTTCTATTCTCCTGGTTTAAGCTTAAGGAGATCTTTATTTTCCTAATTCCCCTGAATTCTGGACCTCCTCTATTTCTAGATCAAATATATCTGCTTACTTTTTCCTAGTTTTCATGGGCTCTATCTCAGAAGCCTCTAGCCTGAGAGATTGCCAATTTAGAATCATAGATTCTTGTTCTCATTGAAATGAACTTTAAAGATTAAATTCTGTTCCTTTTTGAACAAGAATATATGTATACATATACACAAATGTATATATGCATACATATATACACAAACATATACACATATATGTGTATATATGTGTGTGTATATATATGTATACCTAGAAATTAATCATGTTGCTTTTATTTGAAGTTTTCCAATGAGAAGGAGCCCACTATATTCTAAGGCAGCCTATGGTATTTCTGGACCGTTCTAATTGTTGGAAGTTTTCCCTTTATTTAACTGAAATGTGCTCCTCTACAGCTACCAGCTGCTTATTCCCCTTTTGCCTAGATGAAATGTACTTCCTGACCTTAAAACTAATCAAAACCTGTTTTGTCAGCTCAAGTTACAAAACAGGAACGTGAAAGATACAAGGACAGCAATTCAGGGTTAACTGATATGATAAAGTCCTTGAGCGAATTGAAATTCATGCTTTCCTTTTCTCTGTTATTGCTGCCACCTTGTGTCAATAGAATATCATGGACAGAAATAAGGCACTATCTCCTTTTTATTGTTTTTGCTGTTGTTTATAAATGCTAAAACTAGTTAACATGGCATAGAGTTTTCCAAGGATTTCTCATTTAGGGGAACTCTATGGTTATCTTTGGAAAAGTAAATGGTGAATCCCTTTACCAAGAAAACACAATCATGGGGTCATGAAAAATCAGACATGACTGAATGACTGAATAACAAATGGTTATCTTAATACAATTGGAAAATCGCCCCCCAAAATGAGGGTAGGCAAAAGTTACCATTGTTAATAACTAGAGAAACAACAGAAGAAAAGTGCCATGGATGGCTAATATTATGAAAGGAAACTTAGTTAATCTGCTCTATTTTGAATTTTGTAATGAGAAAATCTGGAGGCATTATAGGTTATTGAGAGATCCATTTGAGGGCAAACTGCAGAGGCATATGCCTTTTATGCTTTCGAGAATCCTGGATCTAATGTAGAGAGAGCTATATAATGGTTTCTAGTTTGAATCCTCCCAGGATAAAAAAAATAAGAAACACATATTTATGAAATGATGTGGCAAAACCCTTTATGAACTTAATGCTGGCAGTTGATACCAATTTCAACATTTCCTGGTTTCCCAGAAAGTGTTCTGGAGATATGTGAGAGATGGAAGAGCTTTTTCCATGTATTTCCCATCCCATGCTCCATGGCTATAGCCAATCTTTTACTTATACACTCTAGTAATATTCTTGTAAAATGACAGTATTATCTTTAGACAGGATAGATAGATACTTATGCTACAGTGTTAAGCATTTAAAGGAGAGAGAACTAAGGATTGTCAACATAGACATGCCTAAAGTGTGGGTTGGATACGATGGCACATCCTGGGCACACTTAGCCCACAATGAGGCATGCCTATGATTGGCAAGCACTTAGACCATAATCACGTTTCCTGTGATAGCAAGCATGGGAACAATGATGTAAAGAGTAATGTCATGTCTGTTATGTCAAAATTCCAATGGGATCCAAAAATATTAATAGTATTGTGTTTTGCCTTTTTTTGTCAGATCTCTGACTTCATTCAAATATGGAAGGGATGAAGATACTCTTTACATAGACAGATTTACAATTTGTATTCTTAGAGAGGTACCTGGGGCACAGAGGGGTTAAAATAGTTGCCCAAAGGGATATAATATGAGTGAGCTGTGGGACTTGAACTCAGCTCTTCCTGATTCCCAGTCCAGCACCTTATTCACCATGCTGTTCTCTCTGCACCTCGAGAAAAATATGTAAAGTGAGCTAGCCCACTCCCTCTTTACTTCAAGATGACTGCTCTAGTGCATAGAACACCAGGTTTGTAATAAGGAAGATTCATTTTCTGAATCCAAAACCAGCCTCAGACATTTATTAGCAGTGTGACCCTGAGCAAGTCACTTAATCTTGTTTGGCTCAATTTCCTCATCTGTAAATTGAGCTGGAGAAAGGAAATAACAAACTACTGCAATATCTTTGCCAAGAAATTCCTAAATGGGGTCATGAAGAGTTGGACAAAACTGAAAATAATTTAACAGCAATGAAAGTTAATAGAAATTGGGAAACTGACAAACTAATTCCTTAACATTATAAAAATCTTCTTTAGAAAAAAAGCACCAAATAGAGGCAATTAAAATGGAAAAAGTCACTACATTCAAGTTGAGTCAGCATAAAGCTTCTTGGTGACAAAAACTTGGAAACATTAAGTTTGCTCTCTGAGGAGTTATAACTCGTTGCCAATTTCTGTTTATAGAAAACTAGTTCTGCTGGTGAGACTTTTAAAAATTTGTTTGCTTAAATATTTATCGTGGGTATACGTTTCCCTCTAGGTTGGAGATGATGAAGTACACAGAGAAAAGTATATGGAATCAACAGAAAAATCAGAAATGCAAAGGAAAGTGATGGTTTAACTCACCAGAATCAGTCTGACATATGTAACCCTTTTCATTTTCACATATTTCATCAATCCATTTTCCTGCCTCCAGGGATGGACCTCCAACAATAACCACACAATCAACCTAAATGTGGGCAGGTGGAAGATGGAGAAAAAAGAAGATAAATAGCTATCACAAATGATTTATGGGAAGAGAAGGTGTAAGGAGGGGAAGGGACAGGACTCAAACAAGAACAAGGCAGAAGAACCTGCAAAGAATACTTACATCTTCATAGGAAAGGAGACTTCTTCGTCCAGCAGGAAAACCTTTTGCCCAGTTTGTAAACTGAACTCCTCGACCATCTGTCCAAAGGAACTTGTTCTCTGAATTGATGTCATTCATTCCAATCCAACTATCATAGGTAGATTCCAGTAGCTGAGTGGTGAGGAATGCTGGAAGAAAGTTGCATGGGATGACTTTAGTCATGAGGGACAGGGACATTGCCACAATATGACAAATAATTCCAAAAAATATCAAAATGTTTACTTTATCTTGTTATCTACAAGTATCATTTGGAGATATTAATGCTATCACAAAAAATAAACTAGTAGTGTATCTCTGCTATCCAGGAAATATAAATTGACTCAAGCCTTTTAAAAGAACTTTCTCAAAATGCACTTTTGGGATATTGTTAGTGAGATTCTCAGAGTGGTTACTGTAGACAAGGAAATTTTTGGCAGGAGGTTTTGATAATAGTACAGTTCTAAATGGAGCCTCTGAAACCCGGAGTTGCTATACAGTGAAGAAATCACTGGAATCAGATGATTGAAGTGGGGTAACACAAGGAAGACACCACAGAGGGACTTGAGGATTTAGGATTGAAAGAAATTCAGAGAGAACAAAACTAGATTCCCCTGAATTCAAAACACAAACATTTATCAAGTGCCTACTATCTGCTTGGGCACTGGGGATTACAATGATAAATATTAAACAAATCCTGTATTCAAAAAATTTATATTCCACTGAGGGGATGTGGGCATTTAAACAATTAAGTAAATAGTCATATAAAGTAATTCCAAAAGGAAGGTGATAGTAAGGTTCTGTTGATTCAAGGACAAGCAATAAAATGCACTGTGATAATAGAAGGGCAATTATGGAAGGAAACTTGGACCTCATGATACATGACCTAGCTGTAGCTAATAGTGGGCAAGTCCCTTTAACCTCAGTTTCCTTATTTGTAAAATGAGATCAACAATATTTTTACTATCTACATTAGAGATGTTGTGGAAAATTCCTTCATAAACCTTAAAACAATCTATAAAGATGAGTCATGGTTATTATTACACTTTTGTTTCATGGAAGGGTGGCCAAGTTGAGAGAGGACAAAACAGCACATGTTGTACAGACATGGTTAGACCAATAGGGCTGAACTGAGATCACAGATTATCATGGATTGTGACTATTACATCTTAGAGTTTCTTCTGACTCCTTTTCCCCATGAAAGAGGGAAATGTGTTTTTGAGTCACCGGCAGAAATAACAACTCATGTTAGCACATATTGACTTATATTTAGTTATTTTTTCAGTCAAAAAAATCCATCTTCTCTCCCCCTATCACTGAGAAATTCAGAAAGGATATGGTAATTTTTAAATTATTTCCCCCTCCAGGAAATATTGCTCATGAGTGAGTTTATCAATTTGATCTTTTAATTGTTGGTGTTGAATTTATTCTTTAAGTAAAAACATAATTTATTCCAGCAATAGAAATGAAACCTGAAATTACCTGCTAACATTTCAGCATTAAATTTCTTCTGCCGATGAATACCCAAGTAAGTATTTAAAAACCTTTTGCCTACCTAGATAGAAAATATTATTTAATCTTAAAAGGGTCTCTTTGTGAAAATTTTAATTGTCTTGATTCAAATTTTGTTCTGTCCAGAAACACTATTTCTAGCCAAGATAAGAAATCAATTAATACTTATGACAACCAATAGTAGAATTACTGGAAGATGAATAGGTTGGAGATGCCTAACTGTACAAAGTAACATCATTGTGGCAGATTCATCTCTCCTATTATACCAGCTTCTCTCCTATCTACCTCCTCCAAATTTTACAATAACATCTGAAAATTTAGTTTTCTGTTTCTGCTTATCTTTCCTAAAAATTAACTTCCCAGAGTGTTTTCTTCCCTGCCAGTTTGTGTAGATTCCCCAGTGCAAGATCAACCTGAGAAGAATTTGATTTTGGCGTACCCCATCACCCTAAGCGAACTAGCCTCAATGGACAAACTTAACTGAGTCATTACTAGTCCCTGATTTTTATTTAAATTTTGTATGAATTGTGTGAGGAAGAAAGGGTTGAATCATTCAGTTCATGATACTATTGTCCTGATCACTCTGAACATTTCCTATGTTTTGAGGGAGCCTGCCATGTTCTCAGGAACCAGGAATCTTGACTTTTGAACAATACATGGTTATTTGAACTGTTGGTTCAAAATCTGCAAGGAATTGTATTCACTATGGAAGGGGCTCCTGGTTGATACCTATTCTTATTTATCCTGTGAATTAACCTCATTGGATCAAAGATTTGGGGTGTACCGTACTCCTAAATGCCATGGAGTCAGCTATTAGACTTTCTGAGGGATGTTTTCTCTACTCCAAGCTAACTGCTCTGGTAAGTGAATGGTCCTTTATGATATGTCCCACCTAACATGAATTTGCTTCAGGACCATTTAGTTTTGTTGTTGTTGTTGTTGTTGTTGTTGCTGTTGTTGTTTTTTCTCACTAGCAACTATATTACTTGCAGCAAGAAAAAGAAACAAAAATCTCTAAAATATTGTAGGTTTTATATAGAAGATATATTGTCATAATTAAAACCTAGTCTTTAACTGTTAAAAGCACTTTGGATATTTCAAAGTGAATATTTCATAGGCATCTCAAATTCAGCATCTCCCCCCAAAAACTGCTTATTTCCCCCCAAAAAACACTGAATTTCCTTATTTTTATTATAAGCCCCACTATCCTTCTAGTCTCTTTTCACAGCCTCATTATTATATTGGACTCCTCACTCCTCTTCATTCCACAAAGTCATTCAGTTGTTAAGATGTTTTTATTTCACATCTCTCTACTCACACAGCCACCCTTCTACTTCTGGCCTTATTACCCATTACTACTACTACTATGGCTTCCTATTTGTCCTCTTCACCTTCTTCTTTCTCCAACTCATCCTCCATAAAGTAGCCAAATGACTTTTCTTGTAGAAAATGCTCATACTTAATGTCAACACAATCCACACTTCAGTATCTCTACCTCTTTGATGTACCTCAACAGAACCAAATATAAATTGTTTTATTTAGCTTTTAAAATCCTATGGTCTTAAAACAATAATAAAATTTAAAAAATAAAAAATAAATCTTGTGGTCTTGGGTCACTGGCCTTTATATTAAATTTCTTATACATTAATTCTCTCTCCAAATTGATGTTTTTGTTATTCTACATATATGACATTCCATTTCCCATCTTTATGCCTTTGCATTAACTGTACTCCATGCCTAAAATGTACTTGTTCTGGGGCAGCTAGGTGGCACAGTGGATAGAGCACCAGCCCTGAAGTCAGGAGGACCTGGTTCAAATCTGGTCTCAGACACTTAACATTCCCTAGCTGTGTGACCCTGGGCAAGTCACTTAACCTCAATTGCCTAAGCAAAAAAAAAAAAAAAATGTACTTGTTCTTAAAATCCCTTCTTTCTTCCCTTCTAAAAAGTGTAAGTATCACCTTCCACATGCAGACTTTTATAATTCTCTCAGTTCTGAGGGCCCTCCCTCCTAAAATTTTTATTTATTTTCTACATGCACTATATGTTCAAATATATATGTGTATATATATGTGTGTGTGTGTGTGTGTGTGTGTGTGTGTTGTTGCCCCAGATAGAACATAAGCTCCTTCAGGGAAAAATTGCTTGGTTTTGTCTTTGTATCCCCAGCATCTAACACAGTGTCTGACATGTAGTTGATGCTTAATAAAAATATGTTAATTTACTGATTGGTAGAAGCCTGAACATTTCCAAAATACCCACAAATATGTTTTAAATAGTCTGTCAACAAATAAACTAAGACATTTTGACTAATTTATTTACTATTTCTAGTCTCCAATACTTGCAATTTTAAAGTGGGAACTCTGTTACCTGCTCCTAAGTCAGGATAGATCATATTTATCATGGAATCTTGGACAATCTCCTGTACCCAGATGTGATCAATAAGTATCAATTCATGATAATACTAATGCTTCTATAAATTATATATTGACAAAGTACTCTTTGTTCTAAGAGATTTTGTAAATATTGGACTAAATACTGTCAGATAAGCTTATTACATTATAAATTATTACTTTACTTAAGACTCTAGTAGTCTAAAAATCAATTTCCAAAAGATAGATAAGTACCACAATTGTTTGGAAGGAATTTTTATCATTAATTATCAAGTGTCATCAATCCTTGAACTGTACCTTGTTCTTTTCTGCTATGTATGGAAACCAGATTTCCTCCATAACCCTGACAATCTTTACGTGCAGTTTGCCAACTTTTTTTCTCTTCTTCCTTAGCTCCAAAGAATTTGTAGCACTGAAATGAAAGAGAAGAAAAAAAAATGTATTCAGGTAAACTAATGGTAAAAAAAATCTACTTATAGGAATGTTACAAAAGTTACATTTTCTTATAATTGAACTGAATTATAAAAATTAGAATTAGCTCTATTCCAGAGGCAGAAATACCTTTGAAATAATCCTGGTTTGGAAGTAAAAATACTGTATTTTAATCCTGCCATTATTATTTAGTACATGTGACTTATTATGGGTCATTTAACTTCACTGGATCTTAGTTTCCACAACTGTTAAAATAAGAGGTTTGGATAAAATGCTTTTTGAGGTTCTTTTCAGCCCTAAAGCTAAAGCTATAAAGCTATAAACTTCAAGGCTATATTCTTTCTTAGGACAAATAATGCATACAGTCTTTAATTATCTTTTCCCTCCCTTCCTTCCTCCCTCTCTTCCTTCTTTCTTTCCTTCCATTTTTCCTTTCTTCTTTCCTTCCTTCCTTTCTGCCTTCTTTTCTTCCCTTTTTTTTCCTTTTTCTTCTCCACTCCTCTCTTTTCCTTTCCTTATCTTTCTTTCCCTTTCCTTACTTCTGTTTTTAAACACTCCTTAAATTTCCTCATCTCACCAGACTATAAAAACAAGGTCTACTCACAGGCCCAATTCCACTGCTGATCATATTCTCTGTTTGAGGTAGGCTAATTTTCCCGCCTTGGGCAACCCTATGGCCTTTTGCTCTGGGGGCCTACTATAATAATGTCAAACTTACTGCAGACATCCAAGTAATGTAACCCATTGTTTCACAGAGTTCAATAGATCCAATGGCCTTAGCCTCCAAGGTTGATAAGATCAGAAGCCTGTCTGTCACATCTGATAATCTGTCACTTTCCACTGAGAATTTTTCATAGGCAGTTCTACTCAAACCCCATAAGAATTTTTCCATATTCATTAGTTCTGCAAATATTCTCTTATTTCTAAAAAGTTTCATTAATCCTGTGCATGCTGATTGCTACAAAGACTACTGGCAATGGCTATAATACCTTGTTCTGGAATAACTTCCAACCCCACCGACATCCTCCTAGAAGTGGAGGTGGTGTGGGAGAAGCAGTGGTATTGATACTACTGTTATGTCGTTGACAGATAAAGGCATTCGGAAAACCACAGTTAATGTCATTCCAAAGACCTGTCAAGAAAATATTTTAAAAGGTAAATTTGCTTTACTAAATGGACATTCATAATAAGAAAAACAATTTTATGCTTTTGAGTACTTTGGGGAGATATTTATATCCAATAAGGATATTTTAAAATAGACTTTCAATAAAATTCAATTTTACATAAGTTCCTATGGAAAATGTTTTCAAGACACTTCTCCTTGCCATCTTTGAAATACTTGTAGTATTAATTTAATAAGCATATTTTTAGCTTCTATTAGATACCCAGCCTTATGTTAGGTGCTGGAGGCATGAAGACAAAAACAAAGTAGTCCTGATTCTCAAGAGGAATATAATCTTTTGACAGGTTAAAAAAAAGTGAGAGACGACATAAAAACAGATAAGTTAACAAAAAATGTGTTCTAAGGAATCAGGGAAGGAGAGCACAATCTGTGGCTCTAGGCATCAGCAATGTCTCTATGGTGTTAGATGGTGACATTTAAGCTGATCCTTTAGAGAAGCTAGGAGTTCAAAGACAAGCATGGAGGGACAATGGGCACAAAGGAGGCAGGAGTTGAAATGTCGAGAATAAGGAATGGCATTTAGACCAGTTTAGCTTGAATGGAGGTTGTATGATGGGGGCTCAGGTTGGAGCCATGTAGTAGAAGCTTTTATATGCCCCAAATGGGATTTTGTGTTTTGTTTTAGAGACTCTGCTATATTCTTTGGGAATATGTAGCTTGGCAGTTATGGAATGATTATTTTATTTCTAATATGATCTAAACGTACAGTATAGCATTCAAAGTTGATCAGACTTGAGGACTAGAGGCAAATTAAGATCAAAGAGAGAGCAGGTGAAGTTATGGAAGCTACTAATAACCGTAAAACACACCATAGTAACATAAATTTTATAATATTCTGATTTAGCTTACCAGAAGAGGTATATAAGACTACACAGTTTTCATCATCATTGGCAAAATTGGGTTCACCTGGAGCCCAAGACACATAGTCTACTTTAGAACCATCCATCCATCTGCAAAAGTAAACACACCAGGAGATAATTAGAAACCTATCTCCATCATAAATATAAATACAAGGGAACCTTTAAAAATATTATTTAAAGTATAGTAGAAAGATAGAAAGATAATTTTTAAAATTCTTTTATCTATGAAAATTTTAATAAAAATCATCAACTTGACATATTTTCACTTATTTTATAAAATATGCTTTGATCTCATCCATATTTACTGTTTTTCAGAATCTTCTGTCTTACCCAATCATGTTGTCTTGCTAACAGGCGTGGAAATTTTGGCATTTTTTGAGGACCAAATGTCATTCAGTGAGATAACAATCAATTCCATTCAATTAATTCCAATTCAATTTTATAAGCTTTTATAAAGTATCTGTTATGTGTAAGACACTGTTTTAGACACTGGGGATCCAAAGATGAAAAGAAGAAATGGTTCCTATCATTAAAGTTGCTTCTTCTCCTTGTTCAGTCATTTCAGTCATATCTGACTCTTTGTAATCCTAGTAGGGGTTTTCTTGGAAAAGATTGGTTTACCTTTTCCTTTTCTAGCTCATTTTACAGATAAGAAAATTGAGGCAAGCAGGGTTGAGAACCTACCCAGGATCAGCTAGTAAGTGTCTGATGCCAAATTTGAATTCAAGAAGATGGATTTTCCTGTTCCAAGTTCAGTGCTCCATTCACTATACCACCCAGCTTCCCTTATTAAGAGACTTACATTCTACTGAAGCAGGGGGTTGGGGAGGGATAATGGGAGGAAACCCCAGCTTTCTACAGACACAGATTATTAAGAAAATTGCAAAAATGAAATAAAATACTTTTCCCTGACACATTTTCCCACAAATTCAAAACTAACTGGTCAAAATATATCATGGGATAATCTCTACATAAATTTATTCTAATCTCTTCTCAGACTAACTAATATTAACAATATTCTTAGCTGGTAAAAAAAGAAATATCAATCACTTATCATTTGAAAAACAATAAGAATTATAGAAAAGAGTTAGAAGAATATTAGAGCAGAATATAATACATATTGTCATATGGTCATTTTTGCTTCATCATTTTTCTTTGCTCCAAGAGAGTTCATACTAGAAGAGTGGTTTGAAATCATTGAGATATTAAAATCCAAAGCATCAATAAAATGTATTTTTAATATATTTTATTCCCTTCAAGTACATGTTAAAACAGGTAAGCAATCAGATATAGGTTACACATTTTAAAAAAAAGAAAAATAATAAGCATCATGGAAGATTAACTTTCTATTAGTGGTTTTAAAAAAATCACTATATCAAATCTATTTGTATGCAATAATTCATCAAACATTTGTTAAATGTAGATTTTGTACAAGTCAATAAACATTTATTAAACAACTGCACTAAGTCACTTTACTTGTGCTTGATGCTTGGGATATAAAGATAAAAATAAGATAATTTTTCCTGTTGAAAATTTACATTTGATTAAGGGTAATAACACGTACACACAGGATTAAAGGAAAGTAATTTTAGGATGGAGAAAGCAATAGTGACTAAGGGGATCAGAAAAGGCTTTAAATAAGGGCAATATTTGGCCTGAACCTTGAAAGATGATAAGGCTTTTGAGAGGCAGCAATAAGGAAGGAGAAGTAAGCAGATGTAGCTGAAACATAGAATTTATATAAAAAAAAGATATAGGAGTCAGCTTCAAAAGGTCTTAAATGGCAGATTAATGGGTTTGAATTTTATAGTAAGGGCCACTAAAGGTTTTTGAAAAGGCAGGGGAGTGACATGGTCTTAGCTGTGCTGCAGGAAGGTTATCTTGACATTTAAATGAAGGATAGGTTAGAGAACAGAGAGACTAGAAATAGGGAGATCACTTAGAAGACTCCTAAAATGATCCAGGGATAAGTGATGGAGGCTTGACCTGGAGATGTAGCAGCATGAGGAAAGAGGGAAGGTATTCAAGAGATGTTGTGAAGATAGAATAAATGGGGCATGGCAACTGACTAGAGTTGGGAGGAAAGGAAGAATCCAAGGTGACTCCAGTGTATCAAAGCATGGTGAATAGGAGGACAGCAATGTCATCAGTAAGTCTAAAGAAGTATGGAGAAAAAAATATTCTTTCCTCCTTTAGAAGGAAAGATGAGTGAAATTCTAGACATGTAGCATATAAGATCACAATGGGATCTCTAGGTGAGGATACCTAGCAAACAACTGTTGAGGTAGGAACATAAAGTGAAAAATTAGGGCTAGAAAAATAGATTTATGATCATTTGTCTAGAGATGATAATTGGACCTATGGGAGTAGATTAAATTATCAAGGAAGATAAAGAAAGAAGGGCCCAGAACAGAGCATTGAAGGATGGTCATACTTGAAGAAATAAGAGATATATGACATCTTATCAAAAAAATATAAAAATAGCTCAACAAAGAAGAACCAATAATATATAATTCAACCTGATTTCAAATCCAGCCTCAGACAATTATTAGCTACATGATGCTGGACACTTCATTTCGCCTCTGTTATCCTCAGTTTCCTCAACTGTAACTTACCTCTTGGAGTTGTAAGAATCAAATGAGAAAATATCTATAAACTGCTTAGCACAGTGCCTGGCACATAATAGGCCCTTAACAAACATTTATTTATTTCTTCCTTCTATGATACCTAATGGAAAGTATCTCAGATAAGTCTCTCGAAGATGGAAATTTCATTTGTGGAAATTTAATTTCAAAATTATGCTGCTCCAGGAGCTAGTGGGAAAACAAAAGAGGTTTTGTTTCATTTGCCCAGTTCAATACAAATAAAATGATATGAGATTTCTAATAAATTCATTGTTTCTACTACAGTGCATCCTTCAGAGATAGGCATTAACATCTTAGAACAAAGAAAGTAATGTAGAACTGCAGAGAGAAACAATATTCTTCCCTGTTCATGGATAATTTATCAAGCTAGAAGGAAAAAAAAGAATACAATTTTCTTGTGTATTATTGTAAGGAATCGAAGGGACATAGCACATGGAGCAATGGATCTGGAGTCTAGAAGACTCATCTTCCTGAGTTCAAATCTTAATCTTTTGCCTCAGTTTACTCATCTGTAAAATGAGCTAGAGAAGGACATAACAAACTCCTGTAGTATATTTGCCAAGAAAACTCCAAATGGGGTCATAAAGAATTGGACACGATTGAAAAATGAAAAGAAATGTAATGCTACAGAAAGAAACAATCTTCTCTACTTAGGAAAGATCTATCAAGCTAGAGGAAAAAATAAAAAAATTCTAATTTCATTTATTTGTTTTAAGGTATATTACATGCTGAATTTTAACAAATTATTGTTTATTTTTAAAAAGCTTATTTAGTCTAACTGTGCTGAGAGCAAATGGCCTTCAAATAATCAAAAGAATCATTGTGTAGAATAGAGAGAACACTGAATTCAAAATTAGAAAGATCTGAATTGGAATCCTGATTCTGACATTGGCAAATTACTTAATTCTTAAGCTTCTAGTTCCTCATCTAGAAAAAGTGATGATAATATTTTCCTTGCTTGCCTCACAAAGTCAATGGAAATACCAAGCAAGAAAATTATACAAAAGAGCTTTGTGGCCATAGGTTACCATGTAATTGCAATTATCCATAATATTAGCTTCACTTACGAAAACTTCTTATCCAGGCTGATGAGTAAACCAATGAAATACGTGGCCTCCAAGTCAAGTGCAGAAACCTAAAATATAGAAATGAGTATTTAGTTTCATTTAATTACATAAGAATCAAGTGAATTCAACAAACGTTTCTCTTCTCTTTAATTAATCAGATATCACATTGATCACTATAGGATATTGATCAATAGGATAGTCTATTTCAAGATCTAATCAGAAACAAGGATAAATCATCTTAGTGCTTTATTTATAAGAAAGAAGGAGAAACACTATGTAACACTTCTAATGCATTTTCAATCAAAGCAAATAAGCCCATATTTAAATGTACTATATGATCTACTTTGTGGTATCCATGTCAACAAAACATCTTTGCTATTATTTTAATGAAGACATTCTCCCATCATTAAACATCAGGACTCAAATACAGGATCCAAATTCAGGACTCAGAAATCTACTTTTGATGTCTATTCTCCATAGAAATGAAGTAAAAAAGTCAAACTGGAGGCATCAAAATTAAAATGTTAGATGTCACTACTCAGTCTTTTTCTTGGAGAGTAAATAATTTCCTTCAATTAGTTCTGTTGTTGCTTATATTTTACAAGAATATCAATTTTATATGTTATACTTTGGGGACTTTTTGCAGAGAAGCTGCATAAATATTAAACATCCCATGATGATGTTTGGAGAAGAAAGAAAATGACCAAATGCTTTTAATGAAGAAGAACTCTACTTGTACCTAGAGTCATAACTAAAGACTCTCACTCTGGAAGGGAGTAGGTCAAAGAAGATGGCATCTGAGTATGGAGTATAAGGAAAGGTGTTAGAGTCAGTTTGTAGAGACACAATGTGAAGAGGGGCATCATGGGGACAAGAAACTGGGACTAGTGCTAGTTAAGGAATTGGGACTTTACCATATGGCAAAGGTCTGCAGAGGCCAGAGAGGATCTGGAATAAGCAGACAATAAGGAGAAAGTGTACCACACCAGGAAGGGTTGCCCCTAGAGCCAAATTCTGAGCCCCAATGACTTGATCCTATATATGACTCTGCACTTAAGCACTGTTAACTGTTATTCTACAACCTGAAAGTGGCCATGGAGATAAGATGGCAGTGGAGACTCATGTAGATAATGACACTCTGCCATCACAAAAGGTTCTGATGGATCAGTACAGAGCTGACAGAAAATACTGATGGGCTCAAAGTAAGCATGCAATTACATAGACAGATATGGAACCTGCTTTTGGGGCCTATGCCCAGTAAAGCCCATGTCAACAATACCCAGTAGGCTCCTTTAAGCACATCAATCTTGCCCTATACAATTCCTCCTCTTGGTATCTTGTGACATGGCAGGTACAGGCCCATGTTTAGAGTATAGTATTTGAAGAACTACCACTAGCTGCTATGCATTCTGAATGAAATTTAGGTCATATCTTTGCTCAGTCTATTGTTTCCCTCATTCTTGAATTAATAAATGTCTTTCTTACATATTTCCATATAAACTTTTTTTCACTTTCACCCGATATGGTAACTATGTCTCCAAAATTTCTCTTGCAGAATGCCCGTGCATTTTCCATTGTACTTTTCTCTTTGCTGAAATAGTACTGGTAATCTTTATAGATCACCCATCCATCTTCTGTGACTGGTGGGTCTAAAAGATAAAGAAGCAAATTTCAGGGATGTGATCCAGAGGACCTCAGGGAGCAGCCACTGGGTGGATCAAAAGTCACAAAGAACAGCATAACTCAACCGGGAATAATGACATTTCTACACCAAGACCCCAAAGTAAGAACGTTGTAGGGGAGGATGAAGGAGAGATTTGGATACAGGATCATTCGGATACAGGATCATTCACTACCAAGAATCCACTTTGTCCAAGCTTCTAGAATTTTGCTCCCTCCTTACTCTCCACAATGCCAAGAATCTAACGCTAGCATATTAGGGTGCTGTTGAGTTGCTTTCCTGTTGAAATGAATCTGGGCCATATCTTGCAAAGCATGACCAATGCTTACACTCATACTGAGTCAAGGCCAAAAGAAGAGGGGACTGGAAATGCACCTGTATCTCTGTGCTTTTTTTTTTTTAATGAAAGAGCAAATAAGAAAAAAAAAAGCACAACTGAACTGAATTGAACTGAATATTTGAACAATGAGTGAACACATACTGCTTTCAGGGGAAGGTGTTGGCTCCGGTTTCAGCTCATCTCCTGGAAGACAAAATTAAAATAGAAAATCAGCTTAAGCTTCAAGGACTAGAGAAACATTGATGAATAATTAAACATCTTTCTTTTTCTTTATCTTTTTTTATACACCTTACATCTTTATGAGTTAAACAAAGAATCCAGCAGTACATAAAGAGGTGAAGACAACATTTGCAATAAATAAATTGAGCTCTGATAATTGAGAATTACTTGTGAAATTACCTATTAATTATTTCCTGGCACCTAGTAATCTGAAAAATAGGAATGGTTAATTTATTTTTGAAACATCAGATACAATTCCTTGCAGGATGTTATTTTCTCAACTATTCATAATAAACTAAAATTTTAAAAAGTGACAAGCCTTTAATCTTGCCTTGCCTCAAATATTTTCTAACCAAATTAGCCTGGACAAGTCACTAACCCTGATAAACTCAATTCCCTCATCTTTAAATACGAATAGTAATTCATATCTGCCTCATCTTATCTTCATTCTTATCTAATGAAAGAATCCTTCTTGTTTTTCCAAATCCTTTTTGTTATTCCTATTCAATTTTTAATGGAATTTTATTTGTTCTGTTTTCCAAACCCCAGCTTCTTAAATTGTGAGTTGCAAACCCATATGGGGTCATGTGAGTGAATGTAAGAAATCACAAAATTATGATTTATTATCAGTAAATGTTTGTTGTATATACCTATTTTACATACTTATATATGCCCAGAGGAAGATAAAAATTTCTTGGGCAAAAAGGAATCACAAGTGGAAAAAATTTTAAGAAGCCCTGTTCCAGAATATGGAGGAGAATAAAGCGCACCTCCTGTAAGGAGGGAATATAATCCTACCTTTTTTGATATGGCAAATCCATTTGCGGAGAAGCTCACAGTTAATGTCATTCCAGCGCATGCTAGGATCAGCCTTCAACTCGCCACAAAATTCAATGTTGCCATAATTATTCGGTTCTCCATAGGACCAGTTTTCATATGTCACCTATAGTGAATACACCAACTTTAGTTAGTTACAGTACTAACTATACTATAGTTTCTGGTATATATGCTTTAGAGGTAAGATGGCATAGTCAATAGAAAGCCAGCCTCAGAGAGTCAGAGACTCAAATTCAAATCCTGCATTTGACAAATATTGACCATATGACACTTAAAAAGTCAATAATGTCTCAGGTCACTAATCAACTTGTTAAAATTGTATTTCAGAGAAGGGACTAGTCTGCATTAGCAGAGGGACTTTCCTCACCCAGGAATTTTCTATACCACAACATTCAGTTCCTATATGCTTTGTCCACTTAAGAAAGAGAAGATGCAAGTTTCAATTATTTTCTTATCCATTCTTTCTCAGAATAGCCTTGGTTCACAGAAGAACATTGCATATGATAATAATAATATTGTACAATGATCAACTATGAATGACTTAACTATTCTCATCAACACAATAATATAATACAATTCTGAAAGACTTATGATTAAAAAAGCTACCCATCTCTAGAAAAAGAATTGATGGAGTCTGAATACAAATCAAAGCATACTATTTACTTCATAGTATGCTAATATTGATTCTAGGATTTGTCCTACCTTTCTTTAGTAAAATCAGATGAATTTTAATCTGATATAAGAGGATTAAAAATATACAGCCAGACTTACAGTACCAAAATATTCCCTATTTTCATGACCTTGACTTCCAAGAAAATCTTTTTCTCTAAGTCTCTTAAAGACAGCTAGATGAAATGGAATAGTAGCTAGAGTATGGATCTGGAGTCAGGAAATTTGCTTTTGAATTCTGCCTCAGACACAAAGTAGCTTTATAAATTTGGACCACACACTTAATCTCACAACCTCAGTCTCTTCATCTATAAAAGGAGAAAAGTATGAGTAGCTATCTCAAAGAGTTATCTTTTGAGGATCAATGTAAATCTTAAAGAACTATATACATATTAGGTATTATTAATTATTGGTAATAAGTCATGGATGGCTTCCTTGTAGAGGTTGGAAATTACAGATATCCTAATACACTTGATATATTTGTTAGTTTGCTGAATTGCTTTTTCATCTTTATTTGAGTTTTTATTATAAATAATAGCTTACTGGAGAGGAGGAGAGATAGATTTAAATGAAGATATTTAAAAAATAAAAGGTGTCAACAAAATTAATTTTTAAAAATGCAAAAGAAGAACATCATGGCAAGGATAAGACAAAGAAGTAGGAAAAATGCACAAAACCATTACCTCTCAAGATCAATTTCATGACAATGCCAAAGCTCCCTTAACTTTTTTCCACACATCCAACCATACTCAGAAAGCTTGCTACAGTTATCTGAGGAAAAAAAGAACTAACTGGGCACCTAAGAACTTAAATCCCAGAGTAGTGAAGAAAATTGGTTCAAGCAGTCCTGAAAATCATGCATCCCCAAGCTGGTACAAATCAAATGATTAGCATCACAATAAATAATAAAATCAGAGAAGCCCCTCATGCATCAGAATGACTGGGGAAATTACTTACTGGGGAACCATCTGACCAGGTGAATCCCTCATCAGTATTTGTGATTGTCAATCCCAGCCAAAACACATCATGATAGTTTGAAGTACCTCTAAAAATATATATTACAGATAAAAACAATACATGCTATTATAAGAAATAAGTCTGAAAAAGATAAGAAATAAATCTGGCAATCTACAGGAACCAAAAGTTTAAAAGTTGCATTTAAAAATAAGTATACAAAATAAATTGACATAATAATGAGGTCTGAACACAGGCCTTCATAAATTATAGTTGTGTTAGCATACAAAGACATATTCAAATAGCAGAAAGTTTATAAGAAATTGTTCTAACAAATCTAAAGATACTCAGAATTTACCAGTTGCTATTTACTTAGGCAGATATCTGAAAAGAAACTATTATTTAAATCTGTTCTTGGGTGTATATATGGGGAAAAGGAGGTATGACTATGTAAAATCAGTTAGGGACGGTTATAGAGAATTCTTCAGAATCAGCATTATCCAATAACTTCATAAATAACCCAAGTATTATTGATGCAACTACGAATAACCAATTAAAAGAAAAGGAGTTGAGTGGAGAAATGGCACCTACATGTTCTGCCATATTGTAGATTGATCTTCTTTACTTGTGATGCTGGCAAGATCCCCACCTATTGCTCTACAAAAGTCACGAGCATCAAACCATGTTTTCTTAGTGTATTTGCTTTTGTCAAAAACCTAAAAGTAAAATTTTTCAATATATTATTTTACAATACACCTCATTGAATTGAGAAAATGAATTTCTTTCATTTGATGAGATTTCATTTGACACAGGACAGCAAAGAAGTATAATTAAATAAACAATTACTCTATTGTGGGTTTTAGCTTGATCATCCACAATTATTCATACCATAAATAGATCCCCAAAAGATGCTCATAACACACACCTGTAGTGCTATGTGCAGAGTAGGAGAAGTTTTTTTAAGTTTTCCACCATTTCTGTATATGGATGTGTGTATATCTCTATGTGAGTCGGTATAATATTCACATACATGCATATGTGTATATATAGGCATGTATTGCATATACATATATTCACAATGTGTAAATAGCATGAATATATAGGTACCCACCAAAATGCTTATTTTATCAGAAAGTATAATTTCCCTTGCACAAGGAATGCTTAAATCCCAACCATAAAATCTGTTTAATACAATTTTGATGCTACAAGGTACAAATTCAAAGTCACCCCTCTGTATATAGAGAATAATTAGTCATTATGGGTTATAATTTGAAGGGAATTAATGGGCCATTTCCAAAAGTATCTCCCCTACTAACTTTTCATTATTATCATAGCAATGAGTCAGACAACAAAAATTGGGAAGTTATTTCTGAAAACTTTACTTAAAATTCCACTAGTATAGATTAGTTTATCATTTAGATGTTTGACATGTTAGATCCTTAGAAAAAGGCAGATAGGGTAGGAGAAAACACATTAGCACGATAAGAAATGGGACATTCTCAAATAGGAAATGAAAGGCAAAGTTAAGGAGTATGGCAAGAAGATTCAGGAAAAGAGAAAGCGGGAAAAAAAAGATGATGAAGAACAATACTATGAAAGGAACTCCCAGAACATTTTTCATTCTTAAGCATTCTAAATACTTTTTCAGCTTGATGATTGATATTTACCTTGAAACATAAGTTTGTTCTGCTACTAGAAATCCACCCATCTGGACATTTTGGAGCAGGAGTTGTTGTAGGTATTGGTGGAGGAGTTGCTCCCTCTGCCCATTGTTTGCAAACAGATTTTGCTTTTTCTTCACATTTCAGAACATCCCATAATCCACCTGCAATCCCAGTTTTCATGGCAACACACCCTGTCTTTCTTCCTAAACACAAAATAGAACAAGGTGATTACAACTATTCAATGATTTCTATCATGGTGAAAATTATTTTCATATGCATGGGCTAAAAAGTATAAAAGTGATCAGATTTTCTTAGCATTTCTAAATATATGCATTATTTGGTCATAAAATTCCATTGACTGTGCATAAACGGTAAATCAAGGTCCATGAATTTGTGGAGTTCCTATTTCATACTCAGCTCTATGATCAGGAATCCTGCAAATACTTGTACTTTGGTGGACTGATAATACATAATTCTTGAAGAGGGATACAGAAGTATACATCATAGTCCCTGTACTAGCAGAGCTAATCGTTTAGTTGAAGAAACAAAACAAATGAACATTTAATTATATACACCATGAAAAGGGACATAATTGAATGTTAAATTGTAAAGTACAAACTCTAAATACTAGTCATCAGAGGATATTCTGTAAGGATATCCTCATAAGAGGATATTCTGATTTAAGGAACAAAGGAGAAGGTGGAAGTAGAGTTAGTCCTTGAGAAAAGGACAGGATTTAGAAACCAATGGAAAGTCACTCCAAACAAAGGAAACCACATGAAAGAGGCACAGAGCTAAAAAAAATGGCATGTTTGGAAACACATGAAAACACTTAAAAAAGATATATGTTGGGGAATGATGGGAAAAAAGCTTAGACAACCATATTAACACATCCATTTAACCAATAATAACCAATATACTGATACAATTCTTTAAGTAACAAGAAAAATCCAAATGAAATTTACATGGAAAGACAAAAGGGTCAAAATAGTAAAATATATTTCAAAGTCCATCTTAAAGTCTCAAATAAAACACACAATAATGAAACATCATTTTTCTAATGTAATGGAGATTAATTAATGTTTCACTTCAGCACACTAACAAGCAATTATGCCTCTGTCTTATTTTTCATGCTAGGCTCCGAGGACATTACTTTGCCTCAGTTTTTTTTTAAGTGATTTTTTTTAAATTTTATTTGCATAACATATGTGTGGATAATTCTTCAACAATAACCCTTACGTAGCTTTCCGTTACAAATTTTTCCCCCAACTCCCCACCCCTCCCCTAGATGGCAGGATATCCACTACATGTTAATTATGTTAAAATATTGGCAAATCGAATATATGTATACATATTTCCAAACTTGTCATTGTTGTTTTGCCTCAGTTTTTTAAAAAATTACCTTTTTTTTCATTAAAAAATTATTCTGAGCTAAGCCTTTTGACCCAGTAAATTGGAGAAAAAAAGAATGTTTTTGTCCCCCCCAAAATCATAGCTGTTCTCTTTGTAATAGAAAAGAACTAGAAACTGATATTTCAAACAATTGAAAGATTGATATTCTGGAATATATTCAAATTGACTATGTTGATAGTAATTGAATATTTTGTTGGTGTAATGGTATATATGTGTCTACATTAGTTATCTCATAAGTGTGGGAATTCTCATTGTGGAAACTCCATCAATTCTGATATCATTTCATCTGTATGTTTGACTCAGAAAATTGGCTGGGATGCTGAGAGCTTATATAATATGCCTATGGTCACAGTACAGATCATTCATGCTGATTCTAAGGTTGGTACTCTTTCTATTTCTTTCTTTTTTTTTTTTTTTTTTTGCTTTGGCAATTGAGATTAAGTGACTTGCCCAGGGTCACACAGCTAGGGAATGTTAAGTGTCTGAGACCAGATTTGAACTCAGGTCCTCCTGACTTCTGGGCTGGTGTGCTATCCACTGCACCACGTAGCTGCCCCTAGTACTCTTTCTAATACGTCAGGCTATGCCTCATTTTTGACTACATATTTTTAAAAATTCTATACAATAAAAACCAATGGAACTGAAAGAAAAAATACTGAAGCAAATATGACAGATAAAAAATTTGGCATCTGGAACAAATATGAAATCATTTAAAAGTCATAGTGGTTATTCTCAGTAAAAGGATCTAAAGAAAGTTTTCAAAAGAGATAAAGGAAATTGTTAATAATCTCTTGAAAATTCTCAGCTCACTAATAATCAAAGAGATGAAAATCAAAACAATTCTGAAGTGTCATCTCACATATCAAATGGACAAAAATAATAAAATCAGCAAAACTCAATGCTAGCCAAGTTGTGAAGGAAGAGGAGAAATGTTCATCCATTGCTAGTGGAATAGCAATCTGGCAATATAATATAAAAGTTGCAAAAATGATCACACCATTGTATCCAATTATTTAATTTTACATATTTTTTCAACTGATAAAATATAAGAGGAGAGTAATTGAATAAATGATACATTAATGTGATTACAAACTAATAATAATATAATAAATAAAATAAATAAATATAATATGTATAATATATTTTATAAAATATATAAATAATGTATATAAATATAATAAAATAATAATAATAAACATCAATTATACAAAGAAACCTGGGAGGATCTACATGAAATAATGCAGAGAGAGAAAAAGAAAAGCAGAATCAAAAGAACTGAAGATATATTTACAAACTCTAAGAGAAAAAGGGAATGAAAATGAATGGACAAGAAAGCCTATAATCACTGAGATGAAATATAAACTTGTTGCTGTTTAGAATTCTTCACAACATGCGCCCTTCCTCTCTTTTCAGTCTATTTACATGTAATTACATCATAGTCTTATTGACTTCTTACCACACTATTCTACATTTCCTTTCCTTCACTTTACAGTGGTGGTCCCCTAAGCCTGGAATATGTTCCCACAATGTATCCATGTTTCCACAATGTATCCATGTTTCCACAATCTATCCATCTTTCCGAAATTCCCATTTTTTAAATGCCACTCAAGCCATATTGCCACATTGGTACAGAAAGGAAGCAGCACGCTCTTGAGAATGTGTTTCATTCAGAAACTTCCAGTGTTTTGCCAGGAATTGTATGGCAGAAGGGATGTTGAATTTACTAGATATATGCCCTAAGGTGAGGCATAAGTTCTATGCCCTCCCCTCCCCCTGTTAACTCATCTATAAACTATGAGATTTGAAATAGATGGCCTTAAAGGTTCATTACAACTTTAAATGTCTAATCCAAATCACAGCAAAAAGGGTACAAATATTATTCTTCATCTAGGTATCATCCCCCACTCCTCTTTCTAATACTGTGCATTTTTCCGTCTCAACCCCTCCTCAAAAAAATTACATTCAAATTCCTCAAAGTTCTTATATGACTTTTAAAGTTTTCAAGCTTAAAAACATATTTTTGAATTTATTAGGGAAAAAATAGGGTCAGTAATCATTGATCTCAAAGTCAAATTTAAAGATTCAATTAAGAGAGAAATCTACATTATATATCAGCCATATCGATATTGTTTAAGATGCATGTCTACATATGTGCAAATGTATATATGTGTGTGTATGTATATGCATGAATATAGGTATATGTAGGTGTATATAGATATATACATGTATGAGTATGTGTGTGTGAATGTGTGTGTATATGTAAATATATCTCTGCTTGTCTGTAGGTGAGGGGGATGAGGAGAAAAAAAAGAATAAAATAAAAAGTACACACCAGAGAACAAAAGAATAACCTACAAGAAGCAAAGAAAAAATAGATACAAAATGAATATATTCTCATCTATTATTATATATGCTTTCTTGAAATGGAAATTTATTGTTACATATTTTGAATACTTCCTGATGTTCTGCTGGGCACATGGTGCATTTTTAAACTTTCCTTTTATGTTTTTCTTTTTCTATTTTGTTTTTTCTTATTTTGCATTTAGTTTTAAATAAATAAATTTTAAATAAATAAATAAATAAAATAATTATCTTTGGAGCTCCCGAAGACATGCATTTTCCACAAAATGCAAAAGGCATGTGGTAAATATAGAAGTATCTCCTGGCAAATAAAATCCTTTTTTATTGTATAACCCCCCAAAACATACATAACAAAATGATAAATATCATTATTGGAAAACAGAATGAATTTATATTTTTTCTGGGCTAATTTACATGAGTCATCTTAGTTAGTTAGAAGTTAATTAAGGCATGAATGCAAAGCAATACAATTACCAGGCATAAAGGAATTCCAGTGAGTAAATTGGACATTTTCATCAATGGTCCACTTAAATGTCCCTTTGTTTTGTACATCTGAAAGTCCAATCCAAAAGTATTTTTCAGGCCTCAATCCAACAAGACTGGTCAAAAAGGCTTGTTCATATCTAAAAAGAGAGAACAGGAAACACAATCATATTATGGGAATTTCTCACAAATTGATGTTAAGAAACAAATTGGAAAAAATGTATCAACTGTTTTTGTACTTTGTGGTTAATGCCTAATACCAATAACAACAACAACAATAACATTTATATAGCACTTGTAAGATGGATGAAGTTTTTTTGAAAATATAATTTCATTTTATCCTCATAAAACCCTTTGGGAGTAAGTGCTATTATTATGCTTATTTTACAGATAGAAAATTCAGACAGTGCCTAAGTGACTTGCTCATGGCCAGAGAACTAATAAATTATGTGAGGCAGATTTGAACTCAGATCTTCCTGACTTCAGATCTAGTGCTATATCCTTGTGCTACTCAGCCAGTAGATAGTATTCTACATGTGGATTTTTTATGTATACAATGTATCCTTTAAGAAAATCTATGAGTCTTGGGGGAAAATATTATAGAATGCATTTCACTGAATATTCATTGGCCCAATAGGTTCTCAATATGAGAACTTGAAAAATTATAAAGAACGCAGAATGCTACTTTTCCATCTAAGCAGAATTGTATAAACCTAGGATGAACAATAGCAAAATGCTATAAAAAAATCATTTGGAGCCATACAACCTTAGCTGCATTTATATCTGTAAGACAAAGGTACCAAATATTAAGTGATGCTGATACTTTGAAAGGTAGTCTCCAGGGAAAAATCAGAGATGGAACTATGAAAACTTAATGATTCCCTTTACCATGTAGATAGCGTGCCAGTCAAGAAGACTCATCTTCCTGAATTCAAATCTGATCTCAGATACTTACTAGCTGTGTGACTCAGGGAAAGTCACTTTAATTATGTTTTCCTCAGTTTCCTCTTCTATAAACATGGGCTGGAGAAGGAGGTGGCAAACCATTCCAGTATTTTTACCAAGAAAATCCCAAATACGGTCACAAAGAGTCGGAAATGACTGAACAACAACATAATCTTTTGGAAAATGAGAGGGGAAGGGCGATGGAGATAACCTCTCTGACCTTTAGTTTCCTTTCATGCACATGTGATTCTTAGCTCACAAGGTTGTTTTGAGAGAAACACTTCTTAAATCTGAAAGTACTATATAAATTTGAGTTACGACCATGATCACCCTACCCAGCCATTCCTTAGGTTATGAATTAACAAAGCTTCTTTTAGTATTCCTTTTTTTTTCATTGCTACACTGATAGGTACAAAATCACAATGCAAATTAGTAGAGGAGCTGATCTACTTATGAAGTTATGTTCCAGAGTAAATATATGCAAAATTATATTATAAAGAGTAGCAAGATGGCAGCAGGGATTGAAAACTCTCTTGGCTTCTGACACCATTGGTTATGTGTCCCTTAACTTCTTTGTGCAGATCACTAAAATTATTAATTAAAGAGAAAATACTGATCAGCATTGGTAGCAAGAGTTATCTCACTGAGTTTTTTCTTTTGTTACTAATAATTATTATTAAGTGTGTGTTTAAGGTCTGTAAGGCACTGTACAGTTATTTTATTGTCATAATTACTATAACAGGCAAGTGCTATTATCATCCTCATTTAATAGATGAGTAAACAGATATAGAGGTTAAATGATTTGACCAGGATCACACAGCTAATGAGTCTGTGGCTCAATTTGTATATATGTTTTCCTATTCTAATTCTAGCATTCTGTGCTGCCTAACTACCAATCAAAATCAAAGGTCTGTTCAAAACAAAACAAAACAAAATATACCTGGTAACTTTTGAATATTGTTCTATGTTATCATATTAAAGAATATAATTGGATGTATGATTTAGATCATTTGTAACTTACTCTCTAGGATGTTTGTTTTTAATGGAGAAATATATAGAACACTTTAGAGTTGAAAGCTTTTTGTCATCCTTTTGTTCTTCACAAGTTTAACAAAAAAAAAAAATAAAACCATTACGTACCTGTCTTCCACAGTAGTTAGGTAAGCCTTCTCATTTATACAGGTCTGGTTTGCTACTGCAAATGTTGAAGGTGTGTGCCCAATCATATAACAGTAAGGACCGTGTCTTTTCCATCCCTGTTAATATAATCATACAATGGTATAATATTAGCAGAATTTCAAACTTATTTGCTATGTATTTTTTAAAAGCTTTGAATACCAACATTTTTAAATGGGGGGGGAGAATTTTCTAAAACTGTTTAAAGAACATGAACAATGTGAGATTAGAACTGAAAATATATAAAGGGATACATTAGAACCAATTTAAACTCAGTAGCAAGAGCTGATTGTAAAATTATCAGTGAGGTCATTTATATATCGGCAATCAGTAAATGCTATAAATCAGGATTTGATTTAATACTCCATTGACTGTCTAAAACAGAGGTGGGGAATGTCCAATCTGTGGGTCATATAAGTCCTGCAAAATCATTTTCTAGGGCAACTGCAGACAGTGATGAGCTGAAAGTCAGGTACAACCTTCCACTGCTTGAATTCTATAATTTGATAATTTTGTATGACCCGTGAATGATTTTATAAATATCCAAATAGCCCTTGGAAGAAAAAAGGTTCCCTACCCCTGGTCAAAACTTAAAGTGAAAGAGAAAATATTAACAATGCAGATTAAACTTAGAAGTATATTCTCAACAAATTTTAGCAAAGAACTAAGCCATCAAAACCTAAATAATATTTAAATGGCTTAGAATGTTTTATGTATGTGTCTATATGTGTGTATATATATATATATATATATATTTGTGTGTGTGTGTGTGTGTCGATCAGACCATAACAAATGGACAATGAGTTGAACCTTGAGTTAAACGGGAAGGAGAACAGATTAGATGACCTTTGGGAAATTATAAAGTTCTGTTAATGATCCCTAGTTTCCCATGGAAACCAGCCCACAACACTTTGGCAACATTTTACTGTAATGCATCATGGGAAAGACATGGAACACAAGAGTCTCAAAAGAACCATTTTCTCTTCACCTCAATTAAACTGTATACTTTTTGAGGATTGGGACTTCCCATCTTACAAATGAAGAAAGGAGGTTAAGTGATATTAAATAACTCGACTGTAGTCAGACACCTAAAAAGTGACTGAGATAGAATGTGAACTCATGCTTTCCTAATTGCACATCCAATATCACACATTTGAGCACTTAAGCACCCCTTTGCAATCTGTATCCCAACTACTCACCTCTCTTCTCCTTTGAATCCTGAGGGCAGAATATTTTCAAGATACCATCATCCATGATGCCCCCAAGAACTTAGCCCTTGTTCCTTAATCAAGTAATATGATATTTAGAAAGCACTTAGCATAGTGTCTGGCACAATCAGATGTTTGATAAATATTTGTTCTCTTCTTTAATCACATTAGATTTGATTGAACATGCTTCCCACCTTTAATGATCTGACTGTTCCTACCCCCTTACTCATTTTCACTTGTGCTGTTCCCTTCCTGACATAGCTACTGACCCTGTAGCAAGCATGAAGGGTCCCTGAGAAAGATAGCCATATCTGAGCATTTCAGAGTTCATGAACCACTTGGATGGATCAAGAAAACCAATGAATTATAGTACCAATGAATCATGCTGCAACACTTGGCACTCACCTTCTTACAGCCTTGATCTACTTCTACTACAGGAGGTTTGGAGAGTGGTTTTGACTTGCAGACATAACCATGATGACCCTCACAAGGATGATCGGCCCAGTACCCATTCTATGGGGAAAAAAAAAAGAAAAGCTGATCAGACTCCTCCATCTTTTTGCAAGTGTGCCTCTGAGAGGGAAAAGCAAGATCCAAGGTAGATTCCTTGAGAATAACACAATGGGCTGGCAAAAAGTGGGAAACTGATTGGCAATTCCTCCATTTGGAGGTGGGGATGAAGTTGGCCAAACATCCATCATCTTCTGCCTGAGTCTAACTTCACACACATACCCTACATTTCAACCCCCTTTATGATGGAGTCTTCCCTAAGCAGAATATTAATTCCTTAAGAATTTGTTCCAATGTTCGTGATGGAGAGGGCCATCTGCACCCAGAGAGAAGACTGTGGGAACTGAACGTGGATCACAATAGAGTGTTCTCATTTTTGTTGTTGTTATTTGCTTGCTTTTTATTTTCCTTCTTATTTTTTTTCTTTTTGATCTTTCTTATGCAGCATAATTGTGAAAATATTTTGCATATTTGACATATACTGGATTACTTGCCATCTAGGGGAGAGGATAGAGGGAAGGGAGGGGAAAAATTTGGAACACAAGGTTTTGCAAGAGTGAAGATTGAAAACTATCTATGCATATGCTTTAAAAATAAAAAATAAAAATTAAGAATAAAGAATAAAGAATTTTCTTGAGGAAGCTAGATGGTCACAGTGCATAGAGCACTGGATCTGGAGTCAGGAAGACTTGAGTTTAAATGTGGCTTTAGACACTGTGATCCATGTGCCCAGGAAGGGCACTGGAGGAAACTGAGGCAGACAGTAGTTAGTGTCAACTAACTACTGTCTGCCTCAGTTTCCTCCAGTGTATAAAATAAGGGTGATAATAACCCCTATGTTGCAAGATTATTTTGAGGATCAAATGAGCTAGTATTTGTTTGTAAAGGCCTTGGCACTTAACAAATGCTTGTTGCTTTGCCCTGTTTTGTCTGTTGACTGACTGAGTATATACTTGACAAGGCCACTAGAGGTCACTCTGAGACCATTCTTCTTACAATCCCATTGCGGAAAGGAATAAAGTACTTGGCAAAAATTACTTTAAACTGGGTGGTGTTCCCACTCAACAACTAATGCTTTAATACTGCCCTTGGCTGTCCCAAGCATCTCACTGCAGTGAGATGCATCACCCTACCTCCCTTAGCTAAACCCTGACATACCATTCTCCTCCATCTAAACATATGTAGGAAAAAGGAAGGAAATACATATTTATATAGTGCTGACTGTGCCCTGCAAGCACTGTGCTAAGAGCTTTACAAATATCTCATTTAACCCTCACATCAACCTGTTACTATCCCATTTTATAGTTCAAGAAATCAAGGTAGACAGAGACTAAAAAGTTGTATTCCCAAATCACACAGCTAGGAAAGGTCCAAAAACAAATTTGAATTCAGATTATCCTGACTCCAGTCCTAGCACTATATCCAAAGGCTATTAGTCCAATGCTGCACATATGCTATTCATGAATACAATCCCAAAATTATGATCTCTGCTCATTCATTTTTTCAGTCAAATTGTTAATAAGTAACTGTAGTTGTGCTGACTGTTGGGAAATATAAAAACAAAAAAGTAGCTACCCGTACCCTCAAGGTACTTGGATGTTATACAGAAAGACAATATGTATGCAAAAAAAATGCAAAATACATATAAAGTAATTTGGAAGAACACCTCCCAATATGAAGAACAGGATGGGCTTTGAGTAAGAAGCAGCATGTGATGTGCTGAAGGAAACTAAGCAGCAGAGATGGAAAGGGAGAAATTTGGGGATCAGTCTGTGCAGAAGTAAGGAGGTGGGAGATACAGTGTTGTTTAGGAGGAAATGCAAATGGTACACTTTGGCTAGACCAAAGAAGGTGGGATCGGGAGTGATGGTGCACAGTAAGGCTGCGAGTGTAAAAAGTCTAGAGGTTGGCAAG